>KZ308414.1:283584-315161 GCA_000376725.2 Ladona fulva
GTTTGACCTGCTCTCTCACCCCCGTTCTTGTCCTTTCCCAATTTTATGGCCCTGCCTCTCAAGTAGACACCCAAAGGCTCACTCTTCTGTATTGTTCTAGATTGGGAAAATCCGAGGGATTTCGCACTTCGGGGGAAACCCAAATTTTCGATTTCTGAATAGCGGATTTACGAAATTAGTTATAATTGATAAAAATCAAGATATTTGCGAAGTGTTTGGTATCAAAATGATCAGCAAAGTGCAAGGAAAGTAAATTCGGACTGCTTATACAAAACAAATTTCTTATTAAATATATTATATATGATACCAACCATAATTTCTAAACAATAACCACTGACCGCACGCTTAAAGAAAAGGTCGACCCGGATTATAAGGGATAATTACCAGCTAGGACTTGCCTGCGCCTCCAGTACTCCTGTTACTTTTCTCCCGCACACAGATGTAGAAAAATTTGAGGGTCCCGCAGCTAAAGGGTTAAAGTAGTGATTTACACAATGAAAACGCATTATCGTGATTCCCGTACTCAGTGAACACGATTTCCTAGACCAGCGACAAAGAGATTTCGCGAGATTATAACGAGAACGGATAGCTATTGCTAGTCTCTCTTTTATGATAGCATTAGGAATACCAATCAGGTGGCATATTAATCGGTTAGTTGTTTTCACACACCCTGCCATACGCCACTGGCGGTTTTCCGGTATGAATCTAAATATAAGTCTACGGCGGCTTGCAATGTACGAGCACAAAGTGAATGTAAATTTTAATTTGCTAGAATATTAAATCCCTTTCGGAGTCACGTACAATTTGCGCATATCTCACAGATTTTCTTACTTTCCCGCCAACTTTTACTCCTTTATCTGTAAAAGTTTAACGATAAATATATCATGCATACTATTTTATAATCATCGAACCCCCTATGTAGGAAAACAATTTCCAGCGATCGGAAACGGCAATTTTTATTTTCCTTAATAATTCAGCTTGTCTATAAGTAAGCCAAACTATCATATTTGGCGTGGATAAACGTATTCGAAAAGATGTCCTCATTGAATTTTCCAATGAGAATTTTTCGCAGAATGTCATGGAAATTGAAGTTAAAAGATTGATCGACATTTATATTCCCTCCTTTTAGATCCTCAAGAGCATTTTGCGATTTTGATCCCTCTCATTTCCATATTTCATCCATCATCATCATTAAATTAGTATCCTCCACCTTCTAGGAATATTCGGAGAAAGGACATTTCAGTAAGTGGAGTCGATTCGTAAGTAGGAGCTTACTTAGTAATGGGGAGATGAAGAATATCTTATAAATGTCAAAGAAGCAAGCAATATTCACTCTTTTCCCATTTCTCAAAATATTAGAGGCATTATTATTTTCATGATTTCTATTTTTTTTAATCTTTGCTTCAGAGGAACATAAACTATTAAAGAAATAAATCAGTAGTTTAATTTTAAACACATCGCGTGCAGTTTGTTTGATAAGGTACGTAAATGAGATTGAAGGGAAACCCTACATAAAATGTTCTGAATTTCTATACTGACAGTTTATTTTAGGCGGTTGTAAAACAGTATCCTAGGTTGTATGCGCTTGCCTAGACCTAGGCGAATTTTGGTATCGGTTATAATAATAAAAATGATTTTATTAGGCGAATTTTGGTTTGTCCACTTTTGTGGTCCACTTCTGATATTTCATATTGCAAACTGTTAACATTCATGGAACGCGTGAAAATCATAGCAACGCACTTCTTTACATTTAAATCAAGCTGCCAGTCTTCGCACCATTTTGATATAACGTTTAGGTCGTTCTGAAGGATTTTGCTATCTTCATCTGACGTAATCGCCCTGTATATGAGGGTATCATCGGCAAATAATCTAATACTGCTCCTTACATTATCTACTATGTCATTGATGTAGATAAAAAATAAAATCGGCCCAAGATCGCACCCTTCTCGTGTGGATTCCAAACTGCGCAACAATATTCAACAAATGGATAAACGAACGAGAAGAAACCCCTCTCTTTGAAACCCTACCGACTACTCCTGAGAACGCGGTTACATAGCCTCAAAGTCCTATCAGCTGACCCCACTACATATTGAATGTGAATTTGAATTGATAATTTACGGCTGAAAAGGACTCCTAAATATTTATACTGACTAAAGAATTATAACGTTACGCCACTAATATGAAAGGGGATTGGCTTAGGTTACGGTTCGGAAAGCGGGTCATGCTCATTACTACACATTTCTTCTGCGTTAAAACCGAGCGGTCAATCCTTATATATGGCAATTTATTCATTGGTAAACTTTAGTACTCCCAAAACCTTAAAATTAATAGGTAGCTGGTATAGAGGTAAAACGGATTGTAACTGACCATCTCTCTGTAACGAACGAAGATGTCGAGGAGGAGAATTTCATCGAGGCTTGCCTAATGGCTGTTCCAAGTCCACCCACAGGAGATTGGTATAAATAGGGGAAAAACCGCTCTAACGGCATAGGTAACCGATAAGGATAGAATGATGATGTAAACCCACCACAAAGGTTCTCGTTCGAATGCGGGAAAGGAGGCAGAAAATGACAGCCACGTTGTCCTTCGAAACATTCCCTTCTCGTCCAAACCCAGGGAACTCTTTCTCCACCAAAACCGTCTCCCATAATTGCACCATTAAGGAGAAGAAAACTTTCTCTCCCTTTCTTGCGCTCAGGCGACCTCCGGCGGCGACCGGCGGAAGTAGAACGTCGGGCGAAAGGGTCCGAAGTATACTAGAGCCGCTAATGGTAAAGACCCCTCTCTTTAGCCCGTGAACGCCCGTCTTCCCTCCCCGAAAACCCCTTTTCGCTTCCACTTTAACCTTCAATTATCCCTCGGAATCCCATCAACTTTTATCCCTCTCTCCTTTACATGGGGTCCTATCCGTCCGGACAGGAACAAACCAGCATATAAAAGGGCAAGGACGTGCCTTGAGCACCACTGCGGGAGTGGCAAAGACCTTTTTAGAGAGCGTTCTTTCGATTTCGGTCACCCACTTACGTTGCTTCTCCTGTCAATAAAGAGTACCTGAGCTCAATGGAATTCGCAATCTTATGGTATGCCTGCAATGGCTATTGAAGCACCGGGCCCTCAACATAAATATTTATTCCAGCGTCGTAAGAGTTGAATCAACGATTTTATGCAACATTCCCGGTGGGTTGAAGTGTTCTAAGTTATAAATTAGAAGCTGCACAGTGGGCTATAATCGAAAAAAGCTGGCCAAGAGGCCAAAAATGTGTTTTTCTTAGAGTGATGGACGTGAAACTTCGTATAGATATTTAGAAAAGACTGAATTTTGTCATTCCGCTTTTAATTTTTCGTTATTTGTACGCGGCACAAAGAGGTAGGATGTCGAACTTGGCCTATTTTCACAGAAAATGATGCTCTCGGGTTTTTCTGGAAAACTTACAAGTTTACTACGATCTAGACGTGGTTGAAGGATACTGGTGGAAGAACCGAGTATGCCATATTTTAGTATGATTCCTGATCTTTAGATCATGTAAGTTTTGCGAGTAATAACGACTTTATTCAAAATACACAAGATTATAAAGTAAGTAAAAATAAAAGAAAAAAACCTCCCTGGGTTCGACTTACACACAACTGAAATTATAAACTACGGTTTCAAAACTTCAAACTACCAAAAATAAAAATAATCAAATCATAAACAAATAAATAATTCATTCATAATGAATTAGGAAAAACATTCTGGTCCTCCTGATCCCAAAAGGGCTAATCAGGAGTTTCCTGATTTTATAAGCACTTAGGCACTATTATAACAATAATATATATAATGTAAGATGTTACATATTATATGATAGTATATACTATCATACATTACTCACTGAAAAATATCTCAAAGACATCTCATTCAAAAAAGGTTTAATTTTTCTTTTGCTCCTAACATCCATTGTTTGACTCTCTGCTTGAGTGTGTAGAAGTTACTAATGTCTCTTAAACCCATTTTAAAGTTTATTAAAGATTATTGGTACAATAACTGAAATCGCCTATTACAATTATTATTAAAGTATTTCGGATGCACATAGTCATCAACTTTTCTTAAATTTTCATCGTGGGTGGCATTTCTTTCCATTTAGTATTTAACTGAAATGTAGTTATTAGTTATCAAGTTATTCTTATATAAAAGGTAACTGGAAGTATATTTAATTTTTTATAAATTTCCACTAAATCCCTGGCTTTATCCTCTTCATTAATTATATTATTAACAATTCTGTTCCGTAAAATTATGACTGGCTTCAATGTAGTGGCACAAGCACTACCCCAAACAGTCAATCCATAACGTATGATTGATTCGGAAAATGCAACATAAATTAAGCATTTAGTTTGAAGGATAAGAGTATCCTGTATATATTATAATTGGTATGAGACCTTTTAAAGTCTGCTACTTACATATGATGTACGCTTGTCAAAATTTAAATTTAAATCTATTACAATCCCAAAATATTTGTGTGAGTGAACTTGTTCAATTATTTGGCATTCTCATGTATTACTTTTAAGCAACACCATATCATTACTCAGACGAAATAAAAGGCGCTGACTGTTTCATACCATCATGAATTAATAACGCGTAATAATTCAGAGAACATTGTAAACGACACGTTCGCTCGAAACTCGTTTTAATTCTGTACACACAATTCCAATCAAAGCGTAATTATTTCACTCGCCTTGACATTTTTTTCCTTCTGTTTTCCCCGTCCAATCTATTGCCTTTGGTGACGAAGTGAGAGAAAGCTCTGGAGGCGAGGAATTCTTTGTCTGGCTTGGGAAGGGAATAGTTGTCGTAATACAAACATCTCGGATTAAGGGAACTCTCATTTCGTCTCCTCTCAAACCTCTCCAACTCTCATGGGCTTTCCCACTTTCTTCGTCCTCTTCCCCTTTCGATAAACCCACCGATTTCTCTAAATCCCAATTAATACCTCACTTAACCTTTAGGTGACTCTTCAACCCTTCATTGCATTTAACGCTCAATCGATCATTCCTCCTGTTTCTTTTATTTTTATGGCGGCTTTAAGCATCCATGCATACAAAGGACGCATTCTTACGGTACGCTTCATGTGCTCGTCAACCTTTCCTTTCCAAGTCAAGCGATTTAATTTTTCCCCCCTGTATTCCCTTAGCGATTGCGAGCAATTCACTCGTTTTTGTCTTCTAAATTGTTCGTCGGAGAGGCACTCTCACTCTAACACATTTTTTATCTTAATAGTAATAATAATAAATAAAAGAATAATAATAATATTTCGAACGCTTTGTAAACTGGAAAACGAAGGTTGTAATTAGAGCCAACTGAATTTTTTCTATAGAAAAGCGATCAGTATCGTTTTCGAAAGTATCGCAGAGTATTCATAAAGACGAAAAAAAGTAAATATCTTCACATACTGATGAGATGCGTGTAACGGTGAAAAGAAAGACTTGAAAAGAAAATAAAACAATATAGACACACTACCACATAAATGAATTAAACAGAAATAAGTTTGCGTAAAAAAGAGACAAATAGAACACCACGAAACACAAATAATTAGGCAAAAACATAAGCCTATTAGGTCAGAATAAAATAGGCAACATTAAAGGGACTAGTATAAAACATTTAAAACACGGAAATCAAATAAATCGCTTGTTGTAACAAGTTTCTGTTCGACTGATAAAGTGAATGATATTTCTTAACACTAAGGTAAGAATGTCACAATTTTCGGAAAAATGATATTACGTGAGTTAAAACATAAACGGTGTAATCCTTTAGTGTTAGGATTCAGGACGTGAATTTTTTTTTCAGAAAATGATCTGATTTAGTATTTTCAGAGTTCTAGATTAATGGATTTTCCAGGAGCTATGAAATTCTTTTATGATAATAAGAGACGTAAATTTAAGAACAAATTTGGTTATCCCTAAACTTTTATTATCAGTGAAAATGTAGTATATTTGGGGATGTTTTTCAGAATTTCATTCCTTTTATTCAAAACTGTACCTCTGATTCAATACACACTGGAATCGATATATACGTCGCGGAAGTCCTTCTGTGGAATCGCATTTAAAACTGCTGTACATTTCCTTTCGATGTCCACAATGGTGTCGTAAATGTCTTCTTTCATCGCAAGTATCTGTTTGTGTACATTGTGTAGTTTCACCCAATAAACATATATGAGGAGGGTACATGATCGAAAAATTACACAAATTTTGCGAAGTTAAAGGTGCTATGCTGGTTTTCATTCGAGTCAGCTAGTTTTCTGGGAATACTTAGGTACGAGTTCGAAGAAAGGATGGCAACTATTCATGCAATCGCTCTTAAGCTGATCGTTTTTCTTTATGATTACCTCAGATTTTGGTCAAAACGGTGGCGAGCCTAATTCTGTAAAGAATAGTTCGTTAGAAGAGAATCGATTCGAATTATCGATCGATTTTCACGAAGCCAATTAAATGATACCACCATGTATGTGTTTATGAAGCATAATTTTATGAGACATTCTATTGGAGATATATAAAGTTTTGAGGGCCCACTCTGTTCTGAGTGCTGTGTCGAGTTCTCTAAATGTCCTTGTCATATCTTTTTTCAGGAGTCGTCCCTGAAGTGAAAACCTAGAAACGTTTTGGCATGATGCCCAGCCAACCAGTTGAATACAACCCCGCGGGAACTCTTGAAGATGGGTCGATGACGGCCTATATACGGAATGTTACTCGGAAATGAGAGTTACGTAAGTTTTCATTTTAAAGTGTGACCTTGAAAAAACATCGAAAGAAGTTTGCTTGGTTCTTCTTTCAGACAGTGAGGATTAATCGCTACTCAGTAATTTTTATTCTTATTTACAACTACAAGGCTTAACATCCTGTCCAAAGAGTGGAAATGTACAATTGAGCTAAAAAGATTAGTGCAGAATAAGATAAAACAATATGGAGTCCATATTTAACTACTGAAGGTTCCCAGGAACTAAGTGCTGAAATATACACATCAAGCTAAAGGAGAAGAAAAATTTTAGGATCATTAGCATCAATGACAAACCTAAAACGGCAATGAAATAACTTAGACAAAATTAAGCAGGTTAATCTGTATTGTTTCTTGTGAATGTCACATTAGTTAAACCTGTTATATTAAAAGAAGTGACAATAATAATCGCACATTATAATATAAGGACAGTAAATTTCTTCGGAAATGTCCCTCCAAAATGGGTACAATTTATCTTTAGTAAGGTAACAATGAAGACAAAATAGTTTTTAGAATCTTTTAGTTTTACGCTTCGTAAGAAAAGTAATGATTTTAATTAGCTGTTACGTAAGAGTTAAAGTGTTCTCTTCTGTGCTCCATAGAATTTTATAATGGTTCAAATTAAAAGGTCACCTGATGAATAATCCATAATTAGTCGAAGTAGTAGTGCACAACTAACAAGAGCTATAAGAAGTTCCTTGTTTGACATCAGCATTAGTTCAGTCAATAAAATGAACATTTGACAGAATTTTAGGATGTTCTTCCTTAAAAATTATAACGCCGAGGAAATCTGAATTCTTTTGCATGCAACATTTTTAGAGTTTTTGTGTGCGGGTTTTTTTCATATCCTTAAGTGGTATTTTCCCAAAATATTATGCATGGTAAAGATTCTTTTGTAGGTGACAGTGGAGTTTATATATGCCTTTATAAGTTTGGGTGACTAACTGTTATAGTGATGTAGAGTGTTATTAGATAGTACATACTTTGAAATGAGACAGACAAGAGGTTGCTATAATAAATTCTATAATTTATAAGATATTTTTATCCAAAATAAAACACTGCCTAACATCGTATTCATCGTATATTCAAGTAATGTTTCGTATTCTATCAGACGATCTCACCTATCCATCCATTGATTTATCTATTCATGTTACAATCTCTTTCTGTCTTTTTGATAGTTAAAAGCTATGTCATATTGATGAAAAATCCCCCGTCAAGTCCCGACTTCCTCTGGTTATTTATAAAGGAGTTTATAATAGGTGTATGGGGAGTTACGTACATGAAATACTAATTTGGTAAATGTATTTACGTTACATATTGATCATTAGGTAAATTTTATAAATAAAAATATAGAATATATCGAAATCGAACATTATAAAAAACAAATATAAAACATAACACTATCGAATTAATGAAATGTATTCTTTCCTTTGCACCTTTTTCCAACGATTTTCACGTTCAAAGTTAACAGAAAAATACATACTTTTGAAAATGTAAAGAATATTGTGTACATTCTTGAAATCATTCATCATCGTCATATCTTTAAAAGAAAAATAAAGAAAATTACCTCTTTCAACTGTCCATACTTGAATCTACACGTAGCTTTAGTCATTCAAATGGTAGAAAAGTGTCTCTGTTTATTAATCAAATCTTGATTCTGAACTATATACATGCAGAGTAACAATTTCGTCTGCGTGTCGCTCCTACGGGAGTAGAATTCAAATGTGGATTAGTGAAAACATACCTGCAGAATTACGTTCTTCTCCGAAATGTGTGTACCGGAATCTACGTTTTCCTCCTATTTTGAGAAACACTCCAATTTCTTGGACAAAAGGAATATGGAAGGCAGAACAGTCGCTTTGCTAATATATGTCTAGTCTCAATTGAGCAGGGAATAAATGTGCAGCTGAAATATCTCTAGAAGAGTTGAGCTTTTCCTCAATTACACGCAAGCTCGCGTTTTATGTGGTTACCGTGAAAAGATTTGCAACAGTTTTAAATTTAATAAGGAAAGTGATTAGATGAATTCATCGATGTTAATCCCATTTCTGATTATGAATGCTGATTTATTCTGGTGAAAACGGGAATTGTAAAAATTCATATGCCTGTCGTTCAAAATAATGAGATGACGTGTTTCATTATGAAATTACTTCGTGTTTTATTCAAACTTAAAATTAAGTAATTGGCTTTGTGTAACTATAAAATAATATACAGTTAAAATAGTTTTGAACTGTAACTGTGCTAGAATATTTCTGGTTATCCAGGGAAACCTATCTAACGGTTTAATGCTATTTTGAAAGTAAAAAGTAACAGGAATCCTGTAAAATTAATCCTTTTCCATGCAATACTGGTTTATTCTCGTTTAAACGGTGAGAAAAATTGTAAACCGTGTAAAAATTTTAAACTGTTTTAATAGTTTTTATTTATAATAGACATTTTTAAATTCATGTATATAATTCTATATAAATTCTTTTTTAATGAACGATATACTATGTATGATTTTACATATTGTATTACTAAGTTGTATTTACTATAATTATTGTTAACTTCTGTACTGTCCACGGGAGGTTTTTGGCGGGGTTTTCCTCCCGTCTTTGGGCGAATGCCGGACAGATCTCGTAATTATTTTTCTTATTTCTTCTTCTCCCTTTTCACTTGGTCCTCCGACCAAATTGCAACGTTTTACCATTAAATAAATAAAGAAACGACTCAGTCGTTTAAATAACGAAACCATGCGTTACATCGTGAAATTAACCAATCGACTTACATATGTCATTGAATTAGTTCTGCCCTACTTTAATAATGTTGTCCTGTTAGGCAAAATTTTTGCATGAATGGCCCTCCGTTTACTGTGTACAAAGAGAAGCCTTTGTGAGCTTATGGGCGTGGAAACATTGTTGGCCATTCTCTACTTCGATGGATAAATGCTCCGTAGTAAATGATACCACTTATAAAGCGACTCAACAACGACGGAAAACACCGCGCAGTCTCCGAGAGCGGAATAATTTTGAATCGGAAACAGCTGTTCCTTAGCCCGTGGATTCAAAATCTGGCGTCATCATTGAGCTTGTGTCAATACCTGGCCACGGCTCTAAAAGGCCGCATCTCGTAACGTGACCTGGTTTTGCGATATATTTTATGGAGGAGTTTATGCAGCGGGTGTTCCTGATGATGTGAGGATGTGTGAATGCATACATTGGAACTAACAATGGATAGTACGGGCCAGGGTTGCCCTAGAAACCTCCGAGGGAAACAAACTTCTACGCCGATATTTTGAATGCCGAAATCTCAACCGCTCGATGTGGAAGTTTGCAACGGATGTGCAAGTTTATAACTCTCTGGAGATGCTGGACTTGAACTTCGAGGAGGAAAATCAACAGTGGGAGGGAAAATGATTAGCATTGGGCGTTTGTGGTGACGGTAGATTTGCTGGGGAGCTGCACCGGAAAAATGAATAAGCAAAGTACTGGTACACCATGTCTCAGGCATGGCTTACAAGTCACAATATCCTCTTCATCACATAACACCGCAATTACTTAGGTTAGTTAACGAGGAAACGAATTCTGCATCATCGATATCCAATTCAATGCGACATAAATATCCACTGTTAAATCGATTGCAAAGCAAATTATAGATGCCCCTGTGAGCGTAAAAAGAATTTAATTAATTAGGCATGTAAAGTCACTCGATTTCCAAATAACTTAAAGGTTTTTGACTGAAATGGACAGAATATGGAGAGAATAATAGTGGGATCTGATTTAGTATTTTTACAGAGTTCTAGATTAATGGACTTTCTAGGAGCTCTGAAAATATTCTATGGTAATAAGAGACGTAAATTTAAGAACAAATTTGGTTATTCGTAAACTTTTATTGACCTTGTAAGTGGAAATGTAGTATATTTGTGGAAGATATCTGGACTTTATCATAGTATTTTTGAGGTAGGAGACAGCTGTATTGCAATATTGTATTGTAATAGCTAGAAGGTATTTTTATATTAATAATGTAATAAGATCTGATTTTGAAAGTGTATGTATTGTATTGTATTGTATTTAAAAAACGAGTTATTTTGAAAAAATCTGCTTTATTGCCTCAAAATTGGTTTAGTACTTCCGAAGTATTAATAAGTAAAATTATAGATATCGAATAAACTTAATTATCTCAAAAATGTCTCAGATTTTATTCAATAAAAACTGAACAGATAAAACGCCGTAAAAGAATGTTTGTCTAAGGAGAATTCAGTTTATTACAAAATTGCGTTTATGATTTACTTCCTCATGATATTTTTCAATGATAGCTAAACAAAAAGTAGGGTAGCATTATTTAATACCTTCTTTCCATACAAACACCACAGTATATTCTACGAAAGAAAATTTTTTTCTGTATCTCGACGAGCCTATTTTGAAAGACTTAATGGAATTTTAAGTAATTGAGAGGGAAAAGGCCCTGTTTCCTTCATGACCCTTTTCTTATGCGCGTATCAAGTAATTACTTGGTACACAATTGTTATTGTAGCTTTTGTTACGACGGAATTATTAACGAATTCCCTTTTGTGTTGCTAAACCAAAGCGTTTATGTCTCAATCATCTCAAGCGACAACATTGATTACAATTAAAAGTCTCACAAAAGCAGGGCCAGATGTTATTAAAAAATATTCGTGCCGCTGACAGAATTGTTTACGGAAAAAATCCCTCCTCTGTCACGTTTTCTTAAGAGCGGCGCTTGTCCCGTAATATCTCGCCCGCCTCGACCAGAAGGGAAACAAACAACAAGGCAAATAGCTCCAGTAGTCGGGGGCTTGACAGGCATACATAACCGTAACGTCATTCCCAATTGCCGTCGCTCGTAATATCTCAACTGTTTCCAATTGTCTCCAGACCTGGACTTCAGTTTACCCTTTCTCCTCCCTCCGCGCGGAGAAACTCCACCAGTCACAATACGCTTAGCATTTGTTTTCTCTTCTCCTCCGGACTCTTCGTTAAACTGCTGCCACTTCAACGCTTTGCATCTCCCTCGAGTACCTCTCATTTCCATGAAATACGCTTTAACAAACAACTCACATCCCTCCCACACGCACTCCGACACTTTTCTTCGCTTGACCCTTCCCAAACATGCAGACACATTCTAAGAGGAGGATGGGCGGATGAACACTCCGAGTGAGCCCGACCCCTTTTCCTATCTCACCAGCGACGTTGAATGTACTCTTGCAAAGGAAAGGGGACTTACTACACGCGGAATTTCCTTAATATTTCCTCTCTGGGAAAAATGAATTCTCTGTGCATGATAAACACGCCACTTGATTGACAGGAAAATGAATTACCAATGGCTGCTTATTTATTCGTTGACTGATTGATTTGACCGTTAATACGGCGCTATCTTCTACCTAACGAGATTGATCAACATATAAACGAATATTAGACGAACCCAATTCCAGGAGAAACCCCTTTCGTAAGTACCCCACAAAGAAAATATATAAATTTAATTATTAACAATGATAGCAAAAAAATAAAATACTCAAGAACTCAATTCATCAAAATGTATCGTAAGTAGAAAAACAGTAAAAATAGTAAGATATTATTACATTAGGCCGTATTACAAAAGATATTAACATATTAAGCCGTAGAAAAACGAAGTATAAAGAACAAAGTTACTATAAACTAACAATTTCAGTGTATACGATATCACAAGAAACTCGTGTTTCTTCTGTTTCTGTGATTAAAATTGTTATTTTATACTACTTTTCATTTTCTGTCATAACATATCACCAATAAGGCTGGAACTATCGATTTTATACTCTGCTATATTCTCGATTTGTATCAGATCATAAACAAGGTTAGGTAGCTGTAGAACCAAATTTTAAATTAAGATTTCTAGGGATGGTATAAATAAAATTACAGTTACTCTTTCCCACAGGTGTATTTAAAGAAGTAAAAAAACGACAAGTTTCGGCGCAGATCGGCCATCATCAGGTGTATTTAAAGAAGTAAAAAACCGGTCGTGTTTTTTAGTTCTTTAAATACACCAGTGGAAAAGAGTAACTGTAATTTTATTTATACCGTCCTTTTCATATGGATTTCCACAACGTCAAGCCTGCCACAATCGATTTTATTTAATTAATATTTCTATTGAGAATTTTCCAGGTTTTTATTTACTGGTTGAAGTTGAATAGTAATAGCAGGATTTTTATAAAAACTTCGACAGCTGAGTTAATATTGCATCAATAGACCCTTACCAGGAATCGTATCCGAGACCGCTTTTATCAGAGACGATCTCACTACCAACTCGGCTTAGAGCCTTTCAAATACCTAAAGAAAATGGGGACATATCTAGGAAAAGAATCAGTAGTCTCAGTTTTGCTGAAAATGAAGACGCATAGGGTTCATTATTAAGTTATGTAGTGGCTTTTTTCGAAATTTTTGGACCCCCTTCTGCAGCAAAGTGTCCCATAGTGCGTCATACCCTTGGTGACAAAGTGTTAAAGACCCCTAAACCATGGTTTTAGACATTTAAGGATTCCTTATTATCTACTTTTATGAAAGAAAAATTGTGGAATACAAAATGGAAAGAGTAACTAGAACCACTTCCATCATCGACATAGATTTAAATAATAAAATTCGATCTTGATCTAACAAGACCTTTCTTTGTATGCTACTCTTGAGAAACTCCCGGAGGACCCAGACTTTTAAAATCGATTTCTAGTAAAGATATTTACTACCCAGGAAAGAAATGAATGAATATTGAATAAGGATAATAATTTATACAAAAATAGTGTAAAAATGGTTTATATTCCAAAAATAAAATACTTAAATTTTACATTGAAATAAAAATGAAATATTTTTTCAAGGTTAATATTTGAATAAATCAAAAAAATAAAATTCAGTCAGTTAGTTGAGTTAATTCTAATTTAGTTTGATTAAAATGAGTTGGAAATACAATTAATGCACGTTATTCGAGTCTCTTTCATGGCGTGGTTCTTGCATACAAAACTGCTGCATTCGTCACATGTCGAAGTGTATTCATTGTCTCCACCAGAGCAGAAGCTGCACCTACCTCTCTTCCTTTTTTCACCTCTAGTTTCTCCAGGCTCCCGTCTTGCCGTAAAAACTTTCCTGCCTGTCAACAATAATGGTTTTCTTTGAACTGCCCCGTTATAACAGCGATAAAAGTTACACGACGTAGAGTACGGAGCCGGGTCCCCGAAGACCCTAGTGACACACAGTCCGGTGATTCCTATAATTTAAATTAAGGTAAACTTTTGTTGTAGATTTTTAATTCTAAATATGATTCTCTAGGAATACGTGAAGTTTCAATTACTGCAAAAAAATTGAGAGAATTATTTTCGAAAATGTATTTCTTGGGTCTTCGGATACCCGAGATCCGTACTCCGAGTGTTAAACAATGATCACGAGCTCTGAGAGATAAAGGAAATTGCATTGTGAGGTAACGATGTCTGGTACGGATGGTCGTTTTTTTCTGTGTAGGATTAGGGAAAAGGGACTTGTTCAGAAACCTGACGCCACTCGTTTCCATTGGAATTCTCTATATTTGTGCACCATATTGAACACTCCCTGGTGTGTTATGAAACACCTTGAGAACACATAATTCTGGATATATTCTGCCTATATTACAGTTCCGTCTTGAAAAGACACTCCATTCGATTTCTGCAGTTTAAGCATCTCCGCTTATAAGTTTTGGATTCTGCAGAAGATATACGCGCGAACTTCTCAAACAAAGTCATCCAGACGATTGCTGTAAAACTGCTCGTTCCAAACTTTTCGTTAAGAAACTGTAGTGTGATGCCTGATACAAATAACACACCACAACCTCCAAATTAATATTACTGAACCCTAAACAAGTATCCTTCCTCAGATGTATAAATGTGTGAAATAATCTTTCATGACTCTGCCATTTCTTCTCCTTGCCATTGAGGCTAAAACTTATTTCGCGCTCTTGATGACAAAATCCTTAGACGTATGCAATTCTTTCAATCTTCAGAAACCGAATNGGAAATAAAATAAATACAAAACTATTGAGGAAGCCAATGACTGTAATTTATCGATATAGCTTTAAATTCATCTTTTCAAAGAAAGAACACTGAATAATTTCCACCGCAGGTATATATCTCCTCCGGGTTCGTCAACGGGTTGACATCTTCTGGTTCAACTGGTTCTGGTGAACCAGAAGATTGTCAAAACAACCACCGTTGTCGAAACTGGCAGTGAAACAAACCTGCGGTGGAAATTATTCAGTGTTCTTTCTTTGCAAATGTTTGCGAAATTCCACGAAGTCACGGTTGATCATATTAATTTTATTTAAATTCATCACTGATAAAAAAATTAATCCGGAAAAACACGAACAGCTGGCAAATACATCCTACTCGACAGCCCTAAGCGATCAAATTTCTAACGCGAAGTCCTGGCTATCGATCAGAGAGCGTCGGATGTTCATAGCATCACAATCTATTACCGCCAATGAATTATGTCCTCACATATCAACCACATGAGAGCCAGTTAATGCATCGTGAGAGCACAGCAAACGGTTGTATTTGCTTCGAAACCCGCAAAGCACCATTCGACAGACGTTTGCATTCATCTGGACGCTCCGATGCTACGTTTACTGCTTCAACCGTATTAATCATATAGTCAAGAGATGATGGCATGTAGTTGGAAGCGGTGATTAGTTCCAGATCAGATAAACTTGTTATTGAAATATTTTAATACATATTTGTAAATTTTCTTTCCACGCTAATTTACGAAAAACAACACATTACCAACACATGCGCAGTTGTGACAACTATGAATCAAAGAGTGAAGTGGTGAAGCACTATTGAAATATCATTAAAAAATATATGACGTACAATCTAGACTTTACTGGGTATCAGCTTGTTTATTGAAGTTGAGCAAACAAGCCTAGAAAAAAATGTGCCTTTCAATTTGAATTGAACAGAGTGAGATTTCCTTCGGTGTATTTGGTATACCAGTGTAAAGATAAAGAGATGTGGTTGGGCGTGAAGAAAAGAATACAAGCTAAGAAAAGAGAAGATGGTAGATGACGAAAAAGTGAAGAAGGGCAGGATAAATAAACAAATGGTGCATATAAGTTGCAGTGTGAAGTATTGAGGTAAAAATTGGAACGGAATGGAACGAAAGAATGCTAAGGTGTGGAAAAAAGCAGCAATAAAAAAAGTACAAAGGCCATATCCAGAACGTCTCATGAATCAAAATAGCTGTCATGGAGGAAAAAATTCCCCTGAGAAGAAAACATGTAACACGGAATCAAAGATAGATCAAACTGGATCGGGGAAAAATGTATTACTCCGTCAGAGAAAAGGTATAGCTTTGATATACTTCCAAAGAAAAGTAGAAGTTATGTGACCTAAAAATACATATTGGAGTGATGCAACGTTTACGAGTCAATATAAAAGATGTCACTGAAAAGAGTTAAGGAGTTGGGAAGAATGTATACTTACATTGCATAAAAGGTCAGGATGCTGAGTGTGATTCGAATCGTACAAAGGATATGAATTATGTCTTTGGTATCTCGAAGCAATCGTTATTTTTAAAATGAATAAATGGCAATACAATATAAAGAATCTAAGGTGTTTCCGGGGAATCAGTTCATTCAAAGGAATTACTTTTTAGATTACTTTTTTATATATGTGCTTAAACATCTGAGGTCATTTTGAGCCATTCATAAAAGTAGAATTCCACCAGGAATCGAACTCGGGACCACTTCCACCAAGGGCAAACGCGTTGCCCTTTTGGTTACTAGGGAGCCTAATTGCATAGGAATCATCATTGAGAAATTCTCTTAAAAATTAATCTTTCCTTTTGGATATCAAATCTCTATTTGTTTATGCTTAAAGTAGTCGAAGGAAAGAAATCATGGAAATAATGAGCTATTAAAATTGAAAGATATAATAAAATGTCTTGGTGAACCAGCAAGCAATGTGTATTGCAGAAGTTTGATGGTTCATAATTATCTTTTATTTTCTGTGGCTGGGAATCACAGTTTATTTTGTTTATAGCGACGCGTTGGGTATTGTTAGATTGTTGACAGTGAAACGAACACAAACTAAAGAGTGTGACGTGGCTGAAGAGTGATTCTCGATATCACTGCGACAAATATTGTGTTGCTCGTTGATTAAAGTATCCATGTAAAGATTTGTGGAACGCTTTCATGTACATGTACGAGGAGTGAGCAACAAACTACACTCCCTTAGTGAATTACCACACTATATTCTAGCCAAGTGAACGGATGTTTAAATTCAAGGAATAAGCGTGTGTGGAAAAGTCATACGTGACTGAAAGCTGAAGCCAGATCTTCCAATTTTCGGTCAGACTCTCGGAAACAAATATGCTATCACGCATAGCAGCCTCAACTAGAGCTGCCAACTCTCCCGTTTTCGCCGGGAGACTCCCGGAATCGGAGAATAATTTTCAAAATCTCCCGCCTCCGGTATTGAGAGGCTTTCCTCCCGCTTTTACTCAACTTAACAGTCTCATCTGAACAGTAACCCACATGCCACATATTTTGTCTTTTCTCTCCCCCACTGTCTCTCTCATTCATCCTCATAAATGGTATTAGTATTTTACCAATCCACTTCCCATGACTCCGTTTTATTTCTTTAATTAACCCTTTCCCTCAGTTTCCTGCATTTTCTCGTTTTTCTTAATTCACCGAACTAACTTTCTCCTTTCTACGTGCACCCACATCTTGAGAACTTCTAATCTTTAAATGTTCTTCTTAAGACCCATCTATTGCACTCAGAAAACAACACATCAGGTTAGGGATTTCACCAGTAGTCTCCTGAAACATCCATAAAGGTACCTCCAAACTAGGAAAGCTTAACAAAGGATTCCATTGCTTATGCTTCTTCTAACACCTTTTTTGCCTCTCCTATCGTAAGAAAGAGCAATGAGCACGGGTACCTAACCTAATTAATCTTTAGTTCGTGTATCTAATTTGTCTCCGTTTTCTTAGGTTGTTAACTCATATTTTTTATTTCGGTGAAATTCATAACTTTAGTTTTTCTGAGATTTATTTACATCCCAAGTTCTCTGGATATATTATTTGTTAGCATAACTGTTTCGTCATTAGCCTATCTGTCTGATATCATTTCCTCTACACCAACTATCACCCTTTCATCAATATCTTCCAAAGCTTCTTTCAGTATTTCCCTGCTTATAAATTTAAAGGTGCTAGAGAGTAGGGATGGATCTGTTATACTTCCTTTTCTAACTCAGCCCATTCTGATTCTCTATAAGTATAACGAGTGTTATTTGAATTCAGTACATACTATTGAGTTTATCTCCCCAATTAACTCCAATAGACAATAATTAATATTGAGGATTTAATTTGTCTAAGTTCCAATTTTCAGAATTCTCGAGCCATTGCTGTGAAATTTTTGCTAATAGGAAGGATTCAAATTTTGCTGTCTTAGTTTTATTTCCTCTTCTTTTAAAGTTCTCTTTCAGGTCATAGTATTATGTTTAATCTCCCTTGCACTTACGCGAAGCAATAAAGATTACTCTAGGTTTGAATGGGATTTGGGAATAGTTTATTTTATCCGCGCTTAGAGCGCATCTTGGCAACTTACATTTCGTGAACTTTAATTATTGTACGGGAGAGGATTTCCTCAACTTAGATCCCAAATGTTGGATATTTGTATCTAATCTTCTTTAATTTAGTGAGTTATACAGCTACTGCATGTATATTTTACTCTAAATGCGCATTTTACTTTAATTTAGAATTAATCATTACAATACTTTCTGAGTTCGTAAATAGGGCGTTTCTTGGTCCTGTTTTCAGAAACTATTTTCTCGTTTAATGAAAGACTTAAGGCACTATCGAGATTATTTCGAAATATCCAGGTATGTGATTAAATAGAAGGTGACGCAACTCCTTGAAATATTAGGCGCTTTTCAATTATTCGGCAGCGAGAAATTAAACTGAATTAACTGAAAATTCTTCTCTTCGCTAACGAACGTTCGAACATGACGGAGAGTAAATGCATGCCAATTAATGGAAGAGAATAATAAACTATCATCAATGTGGGTGAAAGCATTTCACGGAGGCAAAACAAAATTTAATTATTCTTAATTTGGAAAGGTTACCGCACCTACGGGGGTAGCATAAATTTAATAATCTAGCATCTTTTCAGACTCGTGCGTCGAAACAGTAATGTAATTGAGGAGTTAATACTCAGCTCTTCATTTGAGAGTAAGGTTTAAAGCTAATATTCAACGAAACGTTTCGCGTAGGCAGGAAATGTCAAAAGATTCGGCATCAATTCGGAAATGGTTATTCTATATTATTGAATATTTCCGTTAAATAGATATCGAAACGCTAATAACTGCGAGGAGAATGATGAAACAAAGATTAATTTTGACCTGTTATGATAATGCTCATCTAGATTAGTTAGCTGTGACAGATGTTGAATGATACTGAAAGCAAAATATAGTCATATTCCTCATATGCATCTATAAAATTTGATGACTTTGTTGCAAATTTGATGTTTAAGAGAACAATAGTTTAACTGACAAGCCACGGATATTCTTTCTCCGTATTTGTTGCACCGATTTCCCATGATTCTCTATTGTTCAGTAAAATGGTATGGAATTTTACAACATGACTGCATCACCACAAAACTTTTCATCCTAATTGTTGAATTTTTATGATAATAATAATAATAATGATCTAATTAGATCCAAGTACTCAATGGAAGTAGATTTAATTTATATCATAAATCTTCACTGTAGGGATTGACTACCAGATGTTGATAAACGTGTATTTCTACCGTCTTTCGGTACAGAATAGATAAAAATGCACCTTTCATTTAGTTTTGTCTCCATCTTGCTCGTGCCCACGATAATAAAGGCTACTGAGATATGAGTGATGATGAGTAGCTACATTCATCCTGGTCACTCAATACAGAACCCTTTGGAACAAATGTTATTATTTTACTGAAAAGTAATACTAATATTGTTATTGTAAGTAGGCTTACTAATGTTTTTTATTTCACGATTTTCCCATTAGATTAGCTGCTCACTTGACCGAAATTAATAATACACTAACGCTGAACTTTCCTACACTACTTACACCAGGAATATTTTTTTAAATTAGCAGTTAACGAGTCTGTCGTAACAATTTCTTATGACCTCATATATTTGCAGTTCTTCGTCTTTGTACCGTATTTGCACGGAAGCTGATTCGATTTTCATCCCCCCAGCCATTAAATACCGACAGGCTTTGGAGAGGGGATGAGACGAAAAAGCGAGATGAGGAGTGAGGTATTTTTTGATTAATTAAGAAATAGTGAGCCTTACGTCATAAATATTTTAATAATTTGGAGATTAATTGTAAATATTATTTATTAGAAAGCAGTTAACTAGTCTTAAATTACATTTATTGAATCATTTTTTAGCAAATTACTCGAAAAATCAACCAATTACCCACAAACATAAAAATTAGGTGGTCCATCAGGTGAGGTATCGTCCAAGCTGTGTAGGTCAATTAAAGTGTCGGTAAAGTGAGGTGTCGGCCAAGTGTAATTTAGGTCGAGTGAGGTGTCGGTCGTGTTGTTTAGGTCAAGTATGGTGTCGGTCAAGTGAGACGTTTGTCATTTTAGGTATCGGTCAAGTGAGGTGTCGGCCAAATGCAGTGTCGGTCAAGTGAGATGTTAGTCAGTTTAGTAATCCATGAAAGGGAGATGACTTCCATGTGTAGTCGGTTAAGTGAAGTTTCGGTCAAGTCAGACGTGGGACAATTGAATGCCGGTGATTCGAGCTTGTGTCCACTCATGTTCAACAACGCTGTGATTGATGTAAGGGAATTTAGTTACTTTATGCACTTGTGTCATAGGCTCCCATCAGTGAGACTCGATAAGACCCATCCCCATTACTTTTACTGTCCTATCATTCTCATCCGCTTATCATTTTCTTCCTCGGAAAATAAGTATCAGGAACATGAATCGGGTAGTGTGAATACCAGGTGTCTGCGAGGCGGTACGTACTTACGGTACAAACGCGAAGACTAAGGACGCCAGGATTCCAGATTCCTCACGACGAACATAAAGGAGGGAGGAAAGGGCGAGAGAAAGGAAACGGCTCTTCAGGTGACTTGCAGGACGAATTCCACAAAGGCCACCGACGGAGAAAGAGGCAGAGTGCAAAGAGCCAACAGGAAGCAGGAAATGAGATATAGCGAACCTCCGAGGACCTCAAATTCCCATCTCCAAAGCTCTTCACTCGACTCCAGGAGGCCATTTTCTCTTCCTGCGTGCATTAACCCTCCTTCTCTGGGGTATCCTTTTCTGACCTCTGCTCAGCGATCTCCATTATTCATTCCCTTTTTAAGTTTCGTCTTAGGAAACAAAGCCGTAATGTCTGCTTTTAGTCTTTCCGGTTGCTTACCCGCGTATCGCATTCCGAAAGGGATGCTATAGTTACGGAGGGAATAAAAATTGTGTCATTTAAAAGGTAAAGCTCCTTACTCCAGAGAAGAGCTGAGTTCTAAAGTATAGTATTACTATTACAGCGCAGTATTTTTCAGTCTTTCAATGGCCAAGGATCACCAAAGGAAATAAATTACTATTAGATCTTAAAGTGAGACTCTGGAGAGAGATGGAAGAGACTAAAAAGTCTCTTCCATCTAGCCTGTCGTCAATGTTATTAATAAAAGCATGGATACATTTGTAAATAAAAATAGAGAGGAAACTTAAGGAGAGTCTGAGGATGTGAAAAAACTAGCTAGTAACACATTAAAAATCACTAAAAAACCTAAGTAGTAATTACTTCCCTTAGAGAACCTATTGAAAACTTCGCTAAATCTATTGCGTTTTGCAAGCACCCACAAAACTAATTATGAATGAAATGTCAATATGACAGATATTTATTTCTTCTAGCATCAAATGAAACTAATAATAATTAGTAATAAAACAAGTAATCACTAGCATTTTTCAGTAAATGGGCACCTGATTCATTCACTCATGGCCATAATTAGAGAACTACCTTCTCTGGATTTCTTTGGATGGAATTCTTCCTCAAAACCATTACGGAGACCCAGAAAATGAGATTTCAATAACTATGACGAAACTTATTTTCTATGAAACCGGATACAGGGGAGGTTATTAGCTCTCTGATGGCGATTTGTGGCTCCATGAGCCCGAGGTGGAGCTAGAAAATTAAAGAAAATTTTACTTCCAGCAATAATTGGTAGTGACCTATTCTTAGCGATCGTCGTTGCATTGTCCTTTTAGAGTTCTTGTCTTGAAACCCCTGTTTTCATAATGAGAGAACTACTGTTTGGATTACTATCGTTAACAATTCTTAAACAGTTTATATCTCCAAAATATAGCTTTTAAAGTGAAAGACTTCTCTAATAGTCAAAATAATAATTTTTTTTTTTTTTTTAAGAATAATTAAATTCTTTATTCATGATATCTCATAAATGAAAATAATTACAAAACTAGATGAGAAAAATGCCAGTAATTGGCTTGCACATTATTATAAATTTACACAGTATTGTAAAAAAAAAAGAAATAAAAAAAGAAAATAAACCTTACACTGACATAAGATATACAAAAATACATAGAATGACAAAAACTGATAAAGAAGAGAAGTAAAAAGAAAAAAAAAAAAGAATTGAACATTGAGTCCCCCTGAGCCTATTCTGGCTCATCAGGGGGTGCTCCAGACATATACATTAGTCCACCACTTAGTTATATAGAACTTCCCTCATAGTCCTTTTAACCTCAGACAAGGTTCTGAGATTATGCATACGCTCAGGCAAATTGTTAAAAGTTCTAGGAATTACAACGTCAAATATATTAGCACCAAATTGGTTGTTATATCTTTTTACACCAAAGTTAAATTTTTTCCTCGTTTCCATATCATGAAACTTGATTTTCTGCACTAACAACAACAATAATAATAATAATAACAACAACAACACGTCTTTATTGAAGGGAGACTGAGACTTATTAGTCTCTTCTTATATATAACCATATGTTATTACAGATAGAATGAAAGAGGTATAAGAAAAACAATTAAAGAAGGAACTATTTATGTTGTTTTAAAAAAAACCTAAGAATGCAATTAGGAAAAAATTAAAACCCTGCAGGAAAACACCCTCGTGAAGGGAAACATGAAAAACCTGCTAAACCAACTGACAGTAGCAACTAAAATTTAAAAGAGGAGAAAATAAGTAAAAGAAGTGTCATCAACAAAGTCGAAAAATAAACAAAAAGAAATGCATATTTCTCACAAAAATTCAGACATAAAAAGATGTTGTAATATGTAATTAAAGAGATTATTAAAAGGAACAACAAAATATCGAACGAATATGAACCATTGGAATAATAAAAA
The DNA here is from genome assembly GCA_000376725.2 of Ladona fulva. NCBI lineage: Eukaryota > Metazoa > Arthropoda > Insecta > Odonata > Libellulidae > Ladona > Ladona fulva. The sequence continues at coordinate 306,688 of KZ308414.1, forward strand.
ATAATAAAAAAATAAAAAATACAAATAATAAGCAGAAAAAAATTATAGGATACTGTGCAGCATCCTTCCATCCATGCACTTCTTTCAACACTAAGGATTGAAGATTAAATGACGTGATGCAAAGTACAAAAGACATCCTAGTGTAAATTTTAAGATGCCGATGTTACACAAACATTAATCATTTACACTAAAATTGATAAAATCAAATTTAAAACAGAAATAATAAAATAATCACAATAAGAATTCCTTAATAAGGGCGATATCGCGTTCCTCCTTACATTTAATCCAGTACTGTAAAATGTATTTTCAATCAAATCCTATCGGACATAACTTTGAATTAACAATCGTCACGCGCTGGCTTTAACAGAGAGCTTATACGGTTACAACAGTAATAGCGGTAGCTGCAGCAAAAAAGCTCCCATTTACATAAACGGTCACTCGCATTGATATAACATCACCTCTTTCACACCTCTAACCTTTGCCATTCCGAAATCTCACCTTTCCGCCCGCCGAGCTATCTCTGGACTCACGTAACATCGATCTCAAGGTCCCCGGAAACTCTCGCGCAAGGTGTTCCACGCCCTTCCTCTACCTCCCTTGCCCTTCAACCTTGGCTAGCCATCAAGCTTCCTCTTTCCCCCACCGCTCAACCCCTCAGCTACTTCCCTCATCCATTTAAGCCTCCCTTAACAACGAGGCCAGGACACCTGTTTGTCATGTGGGGTTGAGGTCTGACCGGCGAGGTCTGCGTGGGTGGACTCGTATATCTACGTCCCCTTTCGCGGGGCCATTCTCCTCAACGATACTAGGGCTACAAAGGGACAGCACGTATATATCCTGGGTTTCAATGGTGACGGGGTCGTCCACCCTAATTTACACCTCAAAGGCCAGCCTCTAATTTCGTACGTCCCACTCCTCTTGAAGCAAGATTTGCGAGGTTTAGGTAAGCGACGTCGGGAAGGAGATTGCGCGTCTAGCGTCGTCGGCTGACACGCTGACCTACAGCTTTGAAAAGGAAGGTGCTTCAGCTGTGATATTCAGTTACCACGGATTGGAATCTGTGCTCGTACCAGCCTTTGAAGAGGTGTGATTGCGCCCAGTAATGGTGGAGATGATGGCCCCGGATAATCGGATCAACGACACTTGCCGTATTGAAAATAGTTCAAGGCGATTTCATTGTCGAATCTGAATCAAGTTTGGCTAGTACTTTAATAACGTCCACAGAAGATGGCGTTGGACTCTTAGAAAAAAAAGTGAAACAATTAATCAAGACAGCCCTTACTATGTAAACCTCCATAGGGGAAACACAGTTAGCAATCACTGTATAATTGTGAAAAGCATTTAGAAAATTTCACTATCGTCATAGAAACTTTTCCGTTGCAAGTTATTTCCCGCTGTAATAGGACTAATCTATGGAAAAATGGGTCTTCTCAACATTTCTTAATGACGTATAGTTTTTTGTCAATAGTAATATTTAATTATTAAGAAAATGATTTCTGATATGCTAGATAAAGGATTACAATTAAAGGGCAACAAATGTACTGAATAATAAAGCAGGAGAGAAAACTTTCCAGGTCCAGCAGCTATTATAGCAACTTAATTTTTTTACATTCAAGAATACGATGGTTTCGTAAGGTTTCAGTGTTAACAAAAAAGCATACACATAACACACGTTAAAATTATTTGTGTAATATATTTTCGATGAAAAGGCAGACAACGCATTGACAACTTTAATTTTTTAATAATACAATTTTAGCTAACGTCTGTGAATTACTTTTCTCTGTTTTAGCATAATTGTGAATGATTACTAAACCTATTACCGATGCCATAGTTTGCTAACGTCAAATTCACTTCCTCGAAAGATTTTAAGAGCGTGATTTTAATTTCTCTATCCAGAGAACAAAGATTCTCAGAACGTTTCAGCATTGCTTTACTTAAATAATCAATAAAGCGCGGGAGCAATTATAGAATGGATTCCATTCACTGGGAAAGGAAAATAAATGTTTGGGACGCTGAGCCGTCACTTTCCTCACAAAAGAATTTTGCTATGAGTGAAAAAAAACAAGTGGGAGAATGCTCCACAGGCCTAGTATGGAATCCACTCAACTAGTAAAGGAGATGTCCAACGCGTGATACGATGATGAAAAAAGATTAAGAGAATAACGCCCTTTTCGAAGCATGTAAAGCTGAAGTAAAAAACGATGCTTTATCACGTAGAGAAAGCCGTGTAGTTAAATTGTCGAGCTTTTATAACTTACGTGGGCTTGCTTTTGACGGCCTATCTTGAAGGAAGATTAATGGCGTCGGGACGGATACCACCGTGATAACAGCTGGAGCAAAAAAAAGGACGATTAAGTTTTAATACCGAGGCAATGAATCCATCCGAACCTTCGATGTAGGCTTATATTCCAGGAAGATATTGCGAGATGAGAAATAAACAGCGACTGCTGCAAAGCTTCGGGTGAGAAAGCACGCGAATGGTTAATAGTTTGATATTAGATCGTTAAAAAGGCAGAGGAACTGCTTCGGGGTGTCCATGGTAATGAGCCGGACTCAAGCGTGTTGCTCTGTCTACCACTTTCCCCAATTAGCTAGTGTGTCCAAACACTATCTTCAGTTTTTATTCAGACCCTTAAAGCAATGCCGTGGTTAAAGAGACTTAAAGATAGTTTGGTTCGATTTCAAAAATTATTTTTCTCATTTTAGTAAAATATTTGGCCAATAGGTCCATATTTTGTTTAATAAATGTACGTAAAATCTTCAAGGATCACGAAATCGAAGACAAAAGATGCATGTTAGAATGCTGCAACGTCTTTGTTCTCATTATTTTCCTTTCCGACGGCTTATACATCGCGTCCAATTTGAATATGTTTCTCGAAAAATCGGAAATCATTCTTCCCAACCTCGTGGTTTTACTCCTGCATCTTTTAAACTCGTAAAAATGTCGATTAATGATAACCAGAGACATATGAAACAAACTTTTGGGTATGGCTATGAGTTGTATCAAGTCCTGTACATCAGAAAACCTTTTTTGCCTTTCGAACAATTTTTTATCCATTTGTATGGCGTTAAAAACGTTTTTGAAGAATACCGTTATAGTATGGATAGAAGAAAATATATCGGTATTATTCAATATCTTTTGTTAATGATAATGCATAAAACGAAGAGTATTTCTTTACGTTGGAGCACGCTGTTATAATTCACAAGCATTTATACGCGCTGAGACAGATTCAGATGCAGAAATTTGAAAATGATTTTTAAATGGTAAATTCGCGAAAGATACCCGGAGTAATTTCTTAATTTAATCACCAAATATTAAGAGATTTTACAAAATAACCTACAAGAGTTTCCATCAAAATTACGCCATAATCAGATTTTGTTCTCCGGTAACCGGTATATTCTCATACATGTTCCCATCATATTTAGTGGAAACTGTATAGATTTGGTGAATAAATAGTGATTGTTAATTTGGAAGAAGGGACAGACGATAACACTTTCAGTTGAAGAATAGTTTTCCCATGAATCTGGCATTCTTCGGCCTCACTACCAAGGCATTTGGAAGTATATCTTGCCAGCTGGAAAGATTCCAAGGAGATTCGTGTTTCCTTAAGCCCAACTCTGGACGCCTTCAGAACAAGCAGGCATGCGTCTTCGACAATTCACAGCTGAACGTTTCGTGGAGAAGATCCAGCTATCAAGCGACCATCGTTTTGAGGTTTCTCTGCAGTTATCGCTTGGTAAAAGCTGTTATTTACCGCAAGCGAGCTTTGGCCGTAAAGAAGCAGTTTGAATATCTAAATACGATATATTTTACCATAGGTATATAAATTTTCTTCTTGAATAAAGGCAGCATCTCATTCAGTTCAATTTAGAGTATCAACCCAAGATCGGAAACCACGAATAAGCGCATTTAGAGAATCTAAAGTTTGAACTGAATATACGAGAGTTGGTTAAAAAGTAACTCCCCACATTTTTTCCTCAAAACTATTTACTTTACAAAAATGAAATTTACACATACAAAATAATGATATTTTATCTGCTCAATCTATATTTCAACATAATCTTATTCAAGCTCTATTGCCTTGCGGCAGCGATTCACTAGGGCATGTATGCCCTGTCGCTACTAGCCCTCGCTCTGATTAGGGAGCTATTTTCAACTGCCCTCTGATTCACTCACCCTCCATACCCAGCAACCAACTTTACTCCTATCGACTGCAGATGTTCCATAGACAAAACATTGAACAAACGTTTGTGAATATTCCCTACTGTCCTTTCTCCACAAACAGAAATTCAATCACAGCACGTTATCTGTCACGTTTATCACGGCCAGACTCCACTTTGAAAGGTTTCTACAGCTATAATATCTGCAGGGGAAAACTGAAACTACGCATATGCATGTGGAAAATGTTAGAAAATTCGAATCTACAATTTCAAATTACTTTTGGTTTTGACTGGAAAGAAGTGGGACATTACCTTTTTGACCAAATTCGAATTACGCATGATAAAAAGACAATATATTATAAATAAATATAAATGAGGGTGGTTTATGGTGACACATTGCTGAACTATGCTTCATATGAGATAAGGGAGGACGAAATTAAGAATAAATGCAAGTTTTAAATGTCAAACCATGTATGAATTAGTTTAACAATAATCTCAAAATGCAAAACTGTGTATAAATTGATATATAGTGGTAATATCAAAGCATAATAGGAAAAACAGTTTTTTCGGAGGATCGTGCACAATGCTGATTAAAAATTGGTAGTAAAATTATGAAGCTCGCTTTAAAACTATCGAAGATATGGTGGTTTGGTTGAGTCCCGGTTCCGTCAGACTTTTTTCATGTCCGTTTCTTCTTGGAATATGAAATCCAATGAAATGTGTTAGCTCAAGTGGCATTTCACCCAATTTGTTATTCCGTGCGTATTTTCGAAGAACCGTATGAGTTTGTTTGGGTTGAGAGGTCTTTTGTTTATAATTTGTTTGACAAAAGTAATAATCTATGCTAACAAGAGAAAAATACTTTACATTAATTTTTTAGAGTCTCTTTAAATCAACTGGCGGAGAATCTGGGACAATTTTCAAGATGATGAGTCTTGTATTACCTAAATTGTTTTGAGATTTAAAATAAAAATCCTCTGAATCTCATGTATAGTTCCGGTATAATTCCAGTATTTTAAGAAGGACAATTTAAAACATTTTTAGTGACCATTTTGAAAAGTATCTACTGGGTGAAATATAATCAGATGTAATATACCGATTTGATTGAAAAATCCTTTGGCGAGTGGTCTTGGGAGTGATTTTTCTAGATGAAAATATTCTGGATAAACTGTCTTTGAGCAAACGATCTCTTTGCTGAAGTGCTTTGGGTGAAATACCGAAGATTTATCTATAAATTTTTGGTCCAATATACAACAGATGTCTGACACTTCCCAAACCCTAAGGGCGGCTCTGGAAAGAGATCCCGAAAATCACTTTTCAGCAGCTGAAGAACCGATTCTCCATTTTAATTGCTAAAGGCTAATCCAACAGTGACACGGGGCTGTGCAATTTACAGGGATAGAAGCTTTCCATCGTTAAGTGCGACAGAATTTTTAGCGAATGTTATTTCCAGAAAATGCTCTTCTAAGCGTAAAAATCCTTAAATTTATTTTTCTCCCTTAGTCCGACTCGACGCTATCTCCAACCTCCAATTAAATCTTCTCATGAGGAAAAGGTTCAGTTTAATTCGCCTAGAAATACTCGATAATGACCTAATCCTGGAAAAGCTTAGATTACATTCGAATAATCCCTTCGTAACTAAACCTGTACATCGAATCCTTGTTAATATATCTTAGGTATCCGTTAGAGGTAAATACGATATTAATGTTTCCTCTAAACATATTTCGTTTCTGCTGTGATTTTCTAAACTTATGTGTATAAATTTTTCCGAGAACCAACAAATTCGTGAATGATAACATAAACATTTATTTCAGAGATTAGTTAATAAATATTAATTATAAGTTATTATATATAACATGGAATATTATTTATTATATAAATTATCATCAGGAGTCCTTGTATTCGGGTGGTAGCTGAGTATATTTAAATTATCAAGTAGATATGTGGGTCTTTCATTTTTGAACATGGAGTAAATAAATGCACCCAAAAAGTATTTTCTTCTTAAATTAGTTCTTATCCAACCTAATTCCCTTAGATATGGACTAACATGTTCGGTTTTCCTTACATCTTCGGTTGTGATTCTGACTCTGATAATGAGAAAGCTACATGAGATATGAGTGATTCAATTCAAGTAATTCAATAGGAGTCCCCTAATTGGACGCAATGAAAAGTGCCTCTCTTGTGGCCATTGTCTAGCAATAACGAGTGTCTTTACTCTGACAGTATGTCTCAGTGATGATAGCAAGAAAAAATTACACCACTCCTCACCCAGCCAAGTAAATCTCATTCCCTCTTCAAAGGTTATTGAAGAATGAGATTCGAACCGGTCCGGTCTGAATATTTAATACCCAGAAAAAAATTGAAAACGAATTTCATCTTATGAAAATAAAATGTCTAACAACCTCAGTCAAAAGGAAGAAGGTGAAAAGTAATTTTGCACATCTCTGGCACTCACATTATTTATAAGATTATATGATAATTCACATTTCTGTAATAATTAATGACACTGAATTTCCTGACTCTTTTATAACTACGCTGAAACATTACACTGAGTGTGAGCTGAAGATATACTCTAGATGAGTTCTTGAAGTAAATTCGGATACTGATATTTTCGAAGTGCGCGGCAGTCCTTTCAAAGCTCCAAGTTCAACGAGAAAGTTCACACTTTGGGCGCCAGTTACATAAAGTTACTCTCTCAGTGCTAAATTCCCACATTCAGTTTCTTTCGTCAAAATCTCTCTTGGAGTCACGTGTGACTACATCTTGCGGTATTTAGGATCCTTAATGAAGACAAAATCGTAAGGGGTAAAGTAGAATCTTTTTGATAGTATCACGCGGGTAAGTAAATAAGGTTTCAAGCTTTTCTTTAATATTTATCCGCATAAAATACAACCTTAGTTGTAAACCTTACTTAGTCATAATCTAGCTATTTAAAAGCGAATGAGTCCTTTCATTCAGAAATCTTTTACGTCACTCCAAAATAATGACAATGATCATTGGAAACGGTCCTGAACAGCCATCTATTGCATCTATTTATATATTGTAAGCCTCTGGTATTTAAATAAATTAAATTGCTACTTTAATTTTTTAGTAAGGGATTTTCAGATTTTTTTCTTAAATATTAACTCTGTGCTTCTAAATTTAGCTACGAATCTATATCATATAATCCATAAAATTAACTTTATATTTGTACATACGGTCTAGCAATATTTTCCCTGTAGATTTCGATTAAAACGAATCGAGAGAATTTAGAATATTTTCTAGAAAAATTTTATGAACTAGAAGGGAAAGGGACATATTCCGTCTTTGTAGAGTATCTGAAACTTCCACTGTGGCCGCACATCTTAAATCAAATATCTGTTCGTGATCAGGAGACTTCAGACATCGCAAGTCATCCAATTTCTAAATTTTGTGCACCACTTCATTTCATTTGCCTTTTTGGTTAACTGAAATAGGCTCAGTGGAAGATGAATCAATTTAATTAATTTTTTTTTTATTTAAATTAAAAATAACCACCTCTTGTATACCTCCGTGAAACTCTTTATTTCGGGCTTTAATGCCAATAGATTTGATATTGGAGATATGACTTCATACTTTGGTGAATAAAAATTCAAACTTTAGGACTCGATGTTATTCATCTCCATTGCTATCGCGAATTTGTCGATTCTAATCTTCATTATTGGATCCCTTAACAGTTAGCTTGAATTAGTTCTCCAATTTAAGGCTGGCTAAATGCCATGGTTTAGTGTCTCGTACTCAATGCCTGAAATGTCGCATTTGGGCCAATTAATTTAGCCACTTTCCAAACGCATTCGAGAATAATACCTGGCTAATCTAGCTAATTGACCGTACACACTTTGTATGACGAATCATATTGATGGGGATCAAACTCCTCAGAAGCGTATAACGTGAATCAATATGCCATTTTGAAATTAGTTAGGATGAAGTATTAACGGATTTAATGTAACTTAAGATGTGTTAATAAAAGTCAAAGTCAGGAATTATGTGGTAGTAAATCGGTTGACTGAGTAGAGCTTCAAAAACCGATCCCGGAATTGTTAACACTCGAAGATGGAATGTAGAACTGATTATCATTGGTACAAGGGCCTGATATTGTAGTGTATACTTAAAATGGAATTTAACAAATGTTCACTTTAGAGCCCGGTATTATAATGGTTTGTTAGAGTTAAACTGAAAATTATATTTAATTTCCTATATATAATGATGAATAAGCATGGTTATTAACTATAATCTTCACTTTAACGAACCGCCATAATGTATTTATAATTTATAATTCATTTTAAAATTATTTT
>KZ308414.1:329050-359126 GCA_000376725.2 Ladona fulva
AGTGTATAAAATGTTTCACTTGAATTGGTTCCATGGGAGGATTATAAACGGACTATCTTCTTCAAGGAACCGCTTCCATTTCCCGCAAAGCTTCAAGTTATCTCATACGACTTACTGGCGGGGTTTAGCGTCCTTTTCTCTTCCATCGATTTGATGAAAATTGGTCTATCGGAAAAAGCCCATCCAATTCATATATTTGGCTCGTCCACTTCCTTTCGCTCCGGAAAAGCTTTAATTTCATTTCCTTTTTTCCTTCCGCCCAATCCCTCACCTTATTAGAGCTTCCATCTCTCCGAAAAAAAGGTTGGACTCCTCTCGTTTAGAAGAAATTCTCCGCGATCCGGCGCATCGCATGCCCCATCCCACTTCTCATATTCCTCCTTTTCCTTGCTGAAGGAGTCTCATTCTTCCAACACACGTACCTTTCACCCTTCGATCTATTACCTTGATAGTGGGCCCCGTACCACCACCCCTCATTCCTTTGTCCTTTCTAGTCTATCTCATCTTCCATCCACTTTACCCCTCACGTCTCACCATTCCCCCATAGTTTCCTCCTTTCTATCGTAGCAACTCCCTCCATCGCTTGTACTAGTCCGGATAACTCTGCTGCTTGCTATCTGTATGCCTAAATCCGCATTAACGTTTCTCACCTTCTTCATTTAATTTTCATCCATCATTTTCCCTTGATTCTTCATTACTGTGTAAAAGAAAACTCCTTAAGCCGCATTTTTGTAAGTGGCGGTGGTACATACAACGAATTCCCTTACTTTCCCTCTCCTCTTCCCACTACTTATTTTCCTCTCCTCCCAAACGTATGTATCCGTACCAAAGAATTCAAAACAGCACACCTATGCCGTTCGAAGAGGAAAAACACCCCAAATAACGTCAAAAGTGACCCAAGACACAAGGCACGAAACCAAAATCAACAAGATAAAATGTATCGTACGTGTGGGGCTAATGTGAACGAGTAAACCTGTGATGTGTCAATGGAATAAAAATCAATGCAATGCGTGTATGTCAAGTTTAAAAGGGATAAAATGCACATAAAACCCAGATCACAGGCACAACCTTTGTTTCAAAAGTAAAAGAATAAATCCCGATTCTAAGAAACCAAAAGACAAATACAAAATTTGCATAAAAACAATGTGTTTGAAAAAGTGTAAAGAACGACCAAATATTGAAAAATTTAAAAACAAGTCCTAAGCCACTCACACTTACGGAAAAACAAATTCATTACTACCCATTTTTACCCTCGTGCTCTGTGTCTTCTCTCTGTACACGTATACGTATTTGTCTTACACACGAATTTGTCTAATTTTTAATAAATTTTTTAGTAATGATCAACGACGGAGAGGGTTTTATTTGAAGTAATTAAGCGCCGACAGAAGAAATGGGTGGGTCAGATATTGAAAGGAGAGGGTTTGCTAATGAATGTAATTGAGGATAGAACGCAAGAGAAAAGACAGAGGGGAAGGCAGAGACAAAAGATATTAGATGACAAAAAGGGTGGGGTGAGTTACCAGGTAGCGAAGGAAAAGGTTTTGAGTATGGATATTAGGGCACATGGACCTACCAAAAAGTAGAACACTTAAGTAATGGTTAACGGTTCCTACTCTCCAGAAAATGGCTAATTAGGTTCAGATTATGTATTGCTTATCTTGATACGTTTCGTGTTTTTATTATTATATAGGGCTGCAACTATCTCTTTCTACTTTATTTATCACAAGTAAGCTCCGCCGTCAAGCATAACGTAGCTTAATTTATTTAAAAAATATATGTAATCGTATACATCAAGTCCCCCTAAGCATGACTGTGTCATTTGTGTGTCAATAATAGCTCCAGCCATTAATTCTTAATGGATCTATAATTCCTGTGTATTTTATGGGATAATGCATGAGGTGGAATTCAATCGCTTTGGTCGTCAAGGGGATTACATTTTTTTATTAACTTTTACTGCAAAATTTTACAAATTTTCCGTGTATTGTATTTAATATCCCGCAATTACGAATCTATATCAATATTGCACGACTCAAATAAGAATCTATAATCAGTTTTCTTTCTTTTGACAATTTTCTCGATATCGTAGGACCATTAGGTTTAATTTAATATTGTAAAAGGAACCAACTCCGCAACTCGGCAGTTTGTTTCAGATCTTTCTATCAAGCCCTTTCTGAGATAGAGAGGGGGACGGGCAGACGGACAGGCACAGATATTTTGGTTTTTATATAAATAATACCCTTCGCAGTTCTTTTTACCTCCTCCTCATTGTAAGTGTTCGCTGTGAATTCACTGTTTTTTATGATCGTCCAATATGTAATGGATGTACTGATTATTAGTACATCTATACTGATTTTCTATATTTTTATATGTAAGGATTCTGGTGAACTGTTCGAGTTAATTGTTAAATAAACATGGTGTTTGTAGTGGTTTTAGATTATTTTGTAGATTATAGCAGTGTGAATAGTAAGCTTGCGTACTTTGCAAGTTATCGTAGTTAATGGACGAGGTGGTTAAATACTAATGTTCTGTAGTTATATAAGAAGAACTTTATAACATTATTTTTTTAGCTGTTCATCGTAGTGTAAGTTAGACTTCGCGTCTAAATTCGGTGGCATAGTACCATAAATAAATAAATATTTTTCCATAGAAAAAACACTAATTAATTCCTACGTTTTTGCCTTTTGGTGTAATTACTTTCTTGACGCATCAACGAATTTGCTGATTATAGTTCTATAAGTAATTTAAATGTATTATATGTAAGTAATCAAAGTGGTCTGAAAGAACTTGGTGGAACGACATAGAGAAAGATATAAAAATATATTGATGTCTCCACACTTTTTTTTTACTGCCAACCACTATCGAGTCATCATCAGGTGAATAGGACCGGAAAAGGTATTCTTAAATAGGCATTGTATTTACTTAAATTTATTATTATCATTTATATAAATAGGTATACATAATATTGTTTATGGTTTAAATGGTAGATGAGTCTCTTTTGTCCAATTATTGTCCAATAGAGACGTTTGCATATATGGAATGAGAACTTACACCCACATACTTTAATTATATTTTCCCTTGCACAGTGACACCTTGCCATACTTAGTGAATAGATCATCGTAACCGTGATTGGGTGAAACCGCGATAAACAGTAATAGTAATAGAACAATCTGGAAAAGTTACTATTTGAGAATGAGAAGAATTAAAATGGGAGACCAAAAGAAAATTGCATTTTTATGCTTAAATTGTCTCAATGACGAAGAGGTTTTCATATGGGCAAAGTTGAAGTTGCTGAAAGAGATTATTACTTTTACTTTACTCTTACGCCGAAGTTAGGCCAAAATAGCCTCTCTTCGACCGGACATCTGGAGATATTACGTGATATGAATATTCTACAAATAACCAAAAAGAATCGACTATCACTAATTTATATTTAGAAATATAAACCAATACATATAAATATCACGGCAAACATGGGTACAATGAAATTAGTGCAAACGGTAAATATACATTAATAGGCAGACAAGTTGATAAATAAAGGAATAGTAGTATTGTTAAAAGTGCGTCGACAGCTGAGTTCATTTCACACGTCAGCCTCCACGTGTCCACGCCTCCACGGAATCGAACCCGGGACCGAATCCACGAAAGTCGAACGCGTTGCTCACTTGGCTATCCGGGAGCCCTTGCTAAATAAAACTAATGCATACAAACTAGATACAGATGCAAGCAAAAAAACAAAGATTTTGGTTGTGGGGAAAACTCCTCCACAGAAGAGAAAAATGGAGAAAAGCCCGCGATGCGGGAAAACACCCGCACAAGCAGGAGTGAGAAAAAAAAGCAGCAAAAACGCAGAGAAGTTCCAGAATGGAAAGAAATCCAGATTTCATGATGGCTCTCCGAACAATTCGAAATAAATCGTGGGTATGGATTCATTCTTATAACCGTAAGAGTTGAACGTGAGCTCAAAAGTTTCTCTTCAATGTAATTGTGCCTTTTCTCTCTCTCTCCTTACAAATCCATCCACTTTCTTCCTCTTCCTCAACTCCTTTATTCATCTTCCACTTCCTCTTTCGTTCGTTTTATTTCCTCTATCGTTTTTCTTCTTCTCTTTCCCTTCTCTTTCCCCTACCTTTCGTTTCGTAAAAATCCCCTTTATACATCTCTTTTCCTCCGACCGCTCCACTCTTTCCGATCATATCACGTAGACGCGGAGAGGGAATCTCGTTCCAATTCATCACGAAAGATTTTTGGCGGAGGGATTTATTGGATCTGCTTCGGTCATTGGTTGCCATTATAGAAGAAGGAAATATTTATTTTTTGTATTCGAAATCGGTCGAACCTTCCGTGAAGGTCATCGTTATACTCCACTTGTTCCAAACTAATTTTATTTTCAGCGAGCGTCAATTATAAGTATGGACAATGATCGTTAACCTCTTTAAAAGTTAGCTTTTCGGGCTCTATTGAGGAATGTAATTTTATGTTCTAAAAACCACGATCGCAAACTGACTTTGAGGAAATAATTCGTGATCCCAATGCTTACTTAGTTGTTAAGATTCAGAACAGCCATTATTTACACAGTACATTGAATCACATTGCAGGTAAATAGAAAAGCGCACGGAAGTAATAGTAGGAGACGTCATTATGGTAGCAAGCAGCAGAAAAGCGAAATAAATGTGGACGTGTAAACACAATGAAATAAAATTACAGTTCATTACACTCGATTACCTGTACTAATTAATGGAAGGAAAAGGACGCACGAACATACAGAAATTACGGATAATCCAAAGTTTCGTCTTCTTTTTATAAAAGTTCACAAGTTACGTAAATAAATGATGTATTATTGATTGAGCAGCTAGTCTTTTACTTCCGAATGTTTCACGGGGTCAGTAAGAGTTTTCTTTGCCGGAACGCGGATCTTTTTGGCAGCGATTATGTTATTGTAGTCGTATTCAACATACTCCTCAGAAAAGATAAGTACTGCTTGAATTAGAACTTAAAAATAGTTAAGTGTCGTTGTGTGAATTTTGAAAAAATAACTGTGGAAAAGGCTGACGAAGAGTTCAAAATCACCTCGGATACCGCCTAAAACGGATAATCCACCCACGGATAATCGGGAGTTCACTGTGCTCCAGAGAAGTTAGTGGCACAGAGAAAAGGAAAAACTAAAGTACTGAAAACACTGAGGGGGAAATCGGTGAACAATTGCAGGGAGGGGTTGACGAAAAGTAACGCAGAGAAAGTTTGCTGGAGGCAGCAGAGCAAGGATTTTTTGGGAGATGAAAAGACCCAGACGAGGTATATGAAGGAGGCTCGGATTGCGGCTGGGACGGGAAAGGAAATGGAAAGAGAAATACAGGGTGATCTAATTGGATCAGCAAAGGCCGCTGGAATTCTTGTGAAGACATTTTCGGTCAAGTGAGCACGAAAGATTGATTTAGTTCATCCAAAAAACTGCTAATGATAGAGCGTGAGAGCAGTCCCTCAATAAAACACATGATGAATTCGTTTAGATATTAGTTTTTTTCCAGAAGAGAAACGAAAATTAACTTGTTAAATGTTGCGAGTGAAGCTTTGTTACTCGATGGAAACCATCATAATCCTTATGCCCTTTCCAAATAACTGTAGGAAAATGAAGAAGGGACTAAAACTAATTTTATAATTCTAAGCGTTAATAATATTTTATTCTTTAAACCTTCCTTACTCTTCTTCCAGAATGATGATTTTTGGGTGTGATCTGTGTTATTCTTTTGTTCATATTTCTTTAATTGAAGTGTTATTTTATACATTTGTATTACTCTACTTGCTGCCACCAGGTACTGTACTTATCTGTAGTGTTTAAATGATAATAATATTTATATTAACTACAGATGCAAATGAAGAAGTCAGTGATCCAGAATTTAATTCGGAAATTTCTCACTTTCCTCAACAGTGTAATAGACTTTAATGAAAAGAAACATGCCGAAATCCCGCCTGCGTACGAAAAAATTATCATTAATAATGTTTAGTAATTTCATTGCCATCAGTTTTTAAACGAAATTGCACATTTCCTATGATTTCTTTGCAATATCTCCAGGATAAAATGTCAGTATCACAAGCAAACAGTGAGCTACGTCACATATATTCGTTTTCAGTTTTATTTTTGGCCTTTCCTTCTTAAATAATTTTTGCAGTAGACAATGATTGTCCCGATATCATTTGGCAAGTATTGCCTAAATATTTTGACATACCAGAAATAGTTTGTTAGGGTCAGGAATATATACATCCATTGATAGTAATTGATTTTTAAAATGAAATTCCACCAGATTTCACTTAGTACTTTTAATTTTGTAATTGATTGATAACTATTGACTATGTCTCACGTATAGCGAAGAAAGGAGAGTAGAGTTTACAATAGAGAAATTCGTTGCTGTGTGTCACAAAATGCTTAGTATCAAGGAGGTCCAACCAATCAAAAAGAGAAGACAAAATAGTTCGATGTGCATGTGTGAGAACTAGGAGATGTGTAGTCAGGAATTATTGGTGATGGTAAGACATTGACAGCTCGTAACAAGAGCAATCAAGAGTGAAAGGCATGAGCTACGGTGGATAGTGCCTATAACCGATGAGTTTGAAAGGGATGTCCGACAGACGAGAGAAAAGCATGAAGTTGACAAAGGTTCGATGAAAGATTAATGGAAGGCTAAATCTGCGTACGTGAAATAAAATGCGATTCAATTTTTTAAACAAAATGACGCTGCTGCTCCGAGTGAAATAAGCCAATGTCTGTAGGTAATCAGCGTAACTGTTCTTATCAAGTGTCAAGAATATTTTAGATCGGATTTAGATTTGTACCCCGCAAGCAGCCAGTGGTGTGTGGCAGGGGGTGTATTAACACCTTACCTAATAGCTTCTCTGATGCTATGCGGAAAGAACAATAAGATAAAGAAGATATATAGATGGATAAATTCATTCTTTCATTAATCTCAAAGGTGACGAAGCAGACATTGGCGTTTCTAAAAGAATGCGCCGTAAAAGGCAAAAACTTTACACAAATCTCTTCGCCTATTACATTAACTCTAGTTGAATACATAAGCTTAAGAATTTAAGAAATGAAGAAAGATGCCAGAAGACTTTGTGCCACAGTTTACTTGATACTACCTTGTGTTACAGATTTATAGGAAGGCCCTTCTATTTGAACATCTTAGATAACTAGATTAGATGATTGCATACACATACTTTGGTGAGTTTAGGAGCCAGTCGACTCTCTACTCCCTAAGCTATGTTGGAATTTGATAAGTCTCTATTTAAAAAGAGGTGGGAAAGAATTTGAAACGTAAGTATGACATCTATAAGGAAAAGTAACACGTTTGTGGTAAGAGATTAGAGGCAGAGAAAAGCTTCAAAAGCCGTTGTTTGCGAGCAGACGTTGAAAAATTCCAGCCAGCAGGGGTTAGGGTTCTCCGTGGTCGCGCTTTACAAGCATTGTCCTCAATTCGTGTTTCGGCAACTGCGTTGCCATCTTCAGAGGAGAAGATAACCAATCTTAAGTAATCTCTCCTGAATATGGAAACGCAATTGCCGAAACACGTATAGATGACAATGCTTGTAAAGCGCGACCACGGAGAACCCTAACCCTTGCTGGTTGGAATTTTTCAACGTTTAGTCTGCTCACAAACAACGGCCTTTTGCAGCTTTTCTAAAACTTTAATGGCTAACATAAGAAAGAATATACCTTGCGCTATAATACTCATAGAGAAGGAAAGTAAAAAATGCGACAAAAACGTAGTGATAGAAGTAAATAATGTTAAAAAATACATTAATTCAAAATAATATATGCTACATAAAAATTTCAAAACTTTTGTGTCCAAATATACAAATAACATAAAAATTACATTAAGATCACATTCGAAAAAAGAAAAACCTAAAGTACGCATTACGGTACTGTTTGCCTTAAAAAACGAGATTCTAAAATTTGACGGGTTGCACTTCGGGCAAACATTTTGATTGTATGAAAATAGTCGAAAATGATAGTCAAAATTAGTTCAAACTAGTTAACCCCCAAATGTATATATAGTTCTACGATATGCATAGTTCCCAATACTGGAATCGCGGTTGCGAACCATTCAGAGTTTCCTTTCTTCCCCTTAGCAACCACAACAATTTGTTTACATAGCGACGGTTTAGACGGGATAAACATGTTTTCAGCATGGACTTCATAAATTACTTTCTTGCAGTTTTTGTTGTAGTTATCATTGACTGGGTCATCCAAACAATGTCTTCGATCGTTTCGAAGGAAGAGAGGTAGTTGTTGAGATGTTTAAATTCTCATCTTTAATATTTTCGCAATCTTTTATGTCTTTATCTCAATCGTGATATATATGCTTGCTTTCATTCTACCTAAGCACGTCATGTGATGCCGAAACTGGATAGATTTTGCTGATTCTGATTTATTACTTTAAAGTACGCTAATTGTACACTGTTTTCAGATTGCAGAAGGACGGGTTCACACGCAAAGACAGCGTACATTGGTTATTCCGAAGAACCCGGAGTGGGAGAATTTATGGAAAGTACCAGTATTAGAATCCTTTGCAAGTGGAATTACTCGTCAATACTGAACCGAAACTTTTAATTACTCTCACATACGCCATTATATTGCTCCAAATCTATTGTAGTATTGTTTGTTTCTAAACTTTTTTCATGCGTGATCTCCATTTTTTGAGTGAATTTTTACACATGCAATTTCAATCGTCAGAGAGATCACTTTCCAGTTTAACTCATGCATACGAGTATGTGCATTTTGAATATAATATCACCATGAATGATGACCAATTTACTGTGAACTCAAGTCATATTTTGTGAAATTGGTTTCGCTCAAATTTGTATGATAGAAATTTCGAACAGTGTGTATACAGCTCCTGATGTATAAGTCTGATAAATGTTAAGCAGAATGTATGTGAATTGGTCTTTCCACCTATAATAAATTTTATCCCATACTGCGATTTCAATTCATTACATAGAGCAGTAACTTATGCCTGGCCGATAGACAATTGCTAAGAAAAGGCGGGATTCGCCCATCAAGGGTGTAAGCTATATTAAAATTACCTTGAACGCAATTTTACTGAAAGGGTTATCCTGAATCTCTAACTAAAGGATGTACGGAGAGATGTAATCAAGTCTTTTCATCTCTCATCGTTAGCTAGTTACATATTCATTCGGTTCCATCGATGAAGAGAAAAGTTCATTTAACTCCGAGAAGAATTGATTATTTTTAAGTACAGAATATCCTGTCTCCTGTGATGCGGGTGATGATTTTATGCGGGGAATGTGCGCTCCATATATTGACCTAAAAATTCCTACCAGAAGTGAACTTGGTGTATATGATGAAATATTCAATTTAATCAGCACTTCGCCTATATATCCAAAATCAGCTTAGAAAAAATATATACATCAGATAATAGGAATAGACATTCATGGAATAACTCTATTTTTAATAAATATTGATAATAATATTTCGAATAGGCAATATACTATACGAATAGGCTGTTACGTTGAAATTAGGAAAATCATAAATCATCAGGAAGCTAAAAATGTTGAAGAAGAGTTTGATAACCCCCAAACTAATAGTTAGCTTTGTGTCGACGTCCAAACTCTGCAAGTCATTTATTGACGTAAGAAAAGATGCGGGTAAAAGAATACGATATTACAAATTTTACTAATACAGTACATGTTTAGCTAACACAAGCGATGAATTATATGAGGTTATACTATGATAGATGAATGTGAAATATTTCATGCTGAGAATGACTTCTAAAAATTGCATGAATTACAAACATTCGCCACTAGGATTTATTCTTTCTTAGTAGGAAAATTTTCATTTCTCTGAAACTGGTCACAAAAAAAGTTGTTTGATCCGAAGGAAAGAATTTATTTCCAGGAAGTGAAACGGATGGGGACTTCCATTTTTTGAGTAAACATCAACGTGTTTATAGCTCTTGCTCCGCTTGGTAACTCATCATATAATGAAATAGAGACAGAGTGGTGCTTCAGTCTCGTAACTGTATACTATCCTGCCATTCCGAAAGCACTTAATCTTCCATATCAATCACCTCTGTCGGTGCTTCCATCCTTGAGAGAGCTTATCTTCCCGACCAAGCGCTAGCATAGCTAAATAAGTTCACTGTACTAGTCTATTTCGGAATCACTACTCCCATATCTTTCTCCCTGACCATTTACAACCCTGAGTCTCGTCTTCTTTTATTTGTCGTTATCACTTGTTACCCCAGTACCGTTTACGTCTTGATGAAAGATTGATGAATGATGATCATCTCATAATACACAACGAGGTGGTAAGGAGAGAAGAGATAAGAGGCTAGGAAGTCCGCATTAATACAGGTTATTTCTTGCAACGGGTGCAAAATAAATGTTTCAGAAGATTAATAATATTACACTTTACTATATATTTATGCCATTGAAACCCAAGATATTTTTTGATAATTTTGTTTTATTTTGGCAGATGACACACAAAATCGAAGATTTCACACAGAGTCGAATATTACCGAACCACTTACCGCTAACTATATAACAGAACTTATTGTTTAAATCAGAAAGATAATCGATGAGGAATGGTAACGTAATAAGAAGTCAGACCGACCATTTTATAAATTGGCAAAAAACGTTCCAATATATAAATAACGTTATTATTTAGTATTTTTATTACTCCTATATAATATACCCACAAAGTAGTATTCTTCATTGCATTTTTTTCAAAATATCTCTTTTAATTATATACGACGAAGGATTATATTTAGGAAGATACTTGATAGTCTCAATCTCGCCCGAAACAAGTCGCGATATTATTGTTATCATTACATATTTTTATCATTAATCTTTTGAGTTCTATGGGTCTAACCTCTTGTACTGCTAAAATTTAGATTATTTTTATATCATTGGCATCGTACCAAGAACGATGCCAATGATATTTCGGTATTTGGTCATACGCTCCTTTAGTCTGGTATGAGAAAGTGAAATCTTCTAATACCCCCAACATATCTCGCTAAAATTAGGTTTGAAACCTTATCTTCAAATATTTCACTGCAAGAGTGATAGGATAGCTTCCTCGAGCAAAATATAAATAGTCCATATTGGAATACATACGATGAAATTAAAAGACATCAACGATGCATTGATGCCAATAAAATTACAGTAATAAATGACCCAATGCAGGTACGAGTATATAGGGAATTTAACTTTTATATTACAAATAAAATAATACACACAACTTTTACTTTTATAAGTATATATGGCTTTGCTACCAATTGTTTCGAACTTTTATTATTTGATATGTAATGGAATTCCACCAAATCTCGCTAGAGAAGACGAATTTTATATTACAATAACCACTACATGATTCAGAGTACAGGGTGGTTCAAAAGTTTTGTTATGATTACGGAAAATCAGAAATTTTTTATTTTTCAACATAGATACATGAAACAAAGATGAAAATGTTACTAAATAATTCGATTTTTATTTGTTATCGCTACAAATGTTCAACGTGACCTCCATTTGAAGCACGGCACACATCTGCACGATAGGAGAATTCATCCCAGACGCTGTGTAGCATGTCCCGAGTAACCGTTTTCAGTGCAGTTGTGATGCGTTCTTTTAATTCTTGAACATCAGTAGGTAAGGGAGAGACACAAACTGCGTCCTTAACAAACCCCCACAGAAAGAAATCGCACGCAGTTAAGTCAGGGGAACGCTACACAACGTCTGGGGTAAATTCTCCTCTCGTGCAGATGTGTGCCGTACTTCAAATGGAGGTCACATTGAATATGTGTAGCGATAAAAAATAAAACTTGATGTATTTAGTAACATTTTAACCTTTGTTTCACGTATCTATGTTGAAAAATAAAAAAGTTCTGAGTTTTCGTAATCATAACAAGACTTTTGAATCTCCCTGTACTTTAGAAAATAGTAAATATTTTATCTAAAGTTCCTGACTCAACTGTCTTTTTCTTCGTTAGTAAACGCAAAAATATCTTCACCGCTTAGCAAGGAGAGTACGTGATTCCGAAACATCCCTATGCGGCGAAGGGGATTGGGTCTGACCTAATCTGAAGCCACTGTTCATTGCCTCGTTACTCCAACGCGGACCGAGATAAGAGGAAAATGGATTGCCGACTGGTGGCAAAGGGTTGAATTAGGCGGAGGATATATTGAGGAATAGTTCGGTGTCTGGGAGAGAAGGACAGTAAGAGGGTCTTTTGTACCCTTGGGAGGTAAATCTCATTCTCTAGTGGGTGCTGGCTTAAGCCCATTCATTCGGGAGGCGAATAGTTCACTGATAAAAATCTCTTGGAGCCGACCTTTGTGCTTCAATACGAGCACATTACAGATTCCGACCGAAAGGGCTTGGAGTAATAGTATCAGCAAATTACCATTCAAACAAATTTTGTATCAGTTGAGAAAGTTATACCTCTAATGTAAGCCGACCGAAAGGATGTAACTGGAGGTGTTATCTCACTCTTTACTTTCTCTTCAAACGCCTGAAAGATATATTTTTTAGCGACTCCGAGAGGTAAAAGTAATTGGAGCTTTTGAATTACACTTGATTGTCAATAGACTGATTGTAAAGTTTTAGTTTTCGAAAATCTGTCGACCTTAAAACAGACTGTGAGATAAATTTGCGACTAAATGTGTATAGTTCTTCTATCGTTGGAGTACAACTTACCGCTGAGTAACTTTTGAAGGATATTAATTCAAAAAGCGTAAGGCAACTGGCTACTTTCTGACCGAAATTCAATTGGATATCGACTTATATCGATCAAGGTATGCACGCTCATTATCCTTAACTTATTATTACACTTACGCAATATACATGCTAGAATGATCCGTCTCAAGTTATTTTTCATGACTTTTTCCCCCTAAATGCTATCAAGTTGAAATCATGAACAGTAACGTAAACATAACAGTAACGACAAATAAGCTAGAGTGTATTAATTTAGTAGTTAGGGATTTATACTTCAAAAGATTATTTTTCCGTGCTTTGACGATGAAAAGATATTTCGTTGTATAAAGAGAGGAAGCACTTAGACACAAGGATGTTTGAGATTTAAAAAATTCCACGACCGTAATATTTCCTTTATCTGTAAATGTCATCGTGTAAACGCACTTAAACTATTAAACTAATTACTCTCGTCGAATTTTTTTAACATCAAGGAATATACATTCGACTTATTTTTGTTCCTAACTTAGGATAACCAAGCTTAATCGTTCTCGGCTTTGTTAAGTGTTACTCACATAGATTCTCCGCAAATGTACTTAAAGTTACTTTCAAAAATGAACAAATATAGGCGTTAAACCAGCAGAAGTGGATAATCTCACACAGTTACTGAGCTCAGAGGGAATCAGCAATGCCGAGAACGTCCCAGGCAGTACTGAAAGATTAAAAGAAAGGAAAGAAAAGCGAAGGAACCTTGAGGAGGAAATGGAAGCGAATGGATTTATATAATTCGAGGAGGAAAAAGTTTCACCGAGTTTACTCGGCCTAGAGAAGAAACTTTCGAGGATATTGGATCGGAGATCTTGTCTCGATGAGCTCCGGAAAGTGATTGATGGAATTGGTTTACTTTCCATCTATCTACTGGATTCCGAGTGTATATTGGAAGAAGCGAAGTCGCTGAGTACATTTTTGATCGTGTATGTCTATCATTGATGTATTCTCCTGAAATTAATTTGATGGATATTTTTGTGGAATGATATTCCTTTAAATAACGTACTGAAGAGCTTATTGGAGTCGAATATTTAATAAAATCAATTGAGGTTAGAACTTCTGTTTGGGAATCAAAGTTCGAGGTTCAGTCATGTCACTATTTTTACTACTGTTTATCATTGGGTTTCAAGGCGTTCACCTCCATCAACAAATTTCAATGGCTTTCTCTAATGCTCAAATCGAAGTAATTACGAAGGGAATAGTTTCCGGTAAATCAAATAATGATGGTGTTGGACACATTGCGAAGAGTTAGAGTAGCAACAGAGATTAAACATAGATGAGGGACATTTCAGCGATTGCATCTCTCGATGAAGACAACGACCAAAACATTCCTTATTGATATGTTTTATTAGTAAAAATAGAAAAAATCGTCGAAGTTTAAATTACAGTAATATCTCCGTTTAATCAATCCTATGGGTTAGACAACTGTCCCAGAATCTTCAAATCATTTCCTCGCATCTCTAGAGTTAAAAATACATTCTCATATCAAATGTAACAAAGATATAAGTTCATGGAATCCTATGTTTGCTGAATGACAAGGAGGAATCGATTACCATATGTATTATGATTTTAGGATGTTTTTACCTTTAGTTCAACTTTATCATAACAGCATTAATATTTACTCTTCATCTTATCTACTACGATATTTCCTATTGACAAACAATGTGGATTGAAGTAATTTAAAAATTTTCATCTGTACAATATATCTCAACAAGAATCCTCCCATAGAAGATAGTACTCGATTAATAGTTGTTAAGATTTAAAGATTCCAAAAATACGCAATTTTTCGGCATTGTAAGCTCGGACTTTCAGTGCGGGTGAGTAATGTATTTTCAGCATGCAATTCGCTGCTTCAAATCTGCTTCCCAAGCCTAACTTTCTGGGTCAATCATCCCGACCTAAAGTGCATCAACATCCATCGGGAGCGACGAGCCGCAAGTCATATTTTGTTTACGCAAAACTTGATGGCAATCAGTCAGGTTCCAACCGCCAAGTTTATCCCACGATCGGATGAGGGGACTGCCAACCGACCGCGCCTGAAATTGTTAATCAACATAACGAAATCACGCTCTTAACTGGATAAACTTACCCTCCGTCGATGGAAATCGAAGTCCGATAGCCATCTCTCTGGGTATGGCCGCTTCGGCGACTTCCCGCAGCAGATCCGTGGCGTTGGCGTCGGACTCCTTCAGACTGCAGAGCTCCCTCACAATGACCGCTATTTCTTCCCTGGGGACGACCGTAACCTCTTCGGGGATGGCAGTCGTCCTCAGCCCAGGAGCCACCCCCGCTGAGACGAGGGTAGCTCCCAACAGCAACAGGAGTGTGAATTGGCGCCGGCAGCCCGGAAACATGACTCCTTTAGCCGCACTTTACGATTGTACCGGGATACATTTCGGGGAGAACCTTCGACGAGAGTAATTTCCCACGCTTGACACTGATATACGATATCACGATATGTTCATTCAAGGAAAGCACAACCTCTCCCTCAAGTTATCAAACCGTTCAATAAAGCACGGGAGCCAAAATGGAGCGTGAAATTAAA
Organism: Ladona fulva; assembly: GCA_000376725.2. Lineage (NCBI taxonomy): Eukaryota > Metazoa > Arthropoda > Insecta > Odonata > Libellulidae > Ladona > Ladona fulva. The sequence continues at coordinate 344,344 of KZ308414.1, forward strand.
AAATAACTCTTCTGAATCGTATAAACACTCGATATCAATGCGACATCGATATAATGATTCGATATCAGTATAGTTAGTCTATATCGATAGTCTTTATCGATGTGGTTCGTCGATATAGATATAAAGAGTCGATATCGATGGAACAAATCGATACCTATACAAAGGGTCGATATAAATAGTCTATATCGATACGATGAATCGATTTTAGTTCAATAGCCAGAGTTCACGGCGCTGAAAATTTATTATTCCCTATTTTTTCTAGAAAACCCTTCAATTGCGAATCCAAATTCAACGTGATCTAATGTCTAACGAGTGATAACAGTTACTAAACGAACTCCACAGCCTCGAGAAAATGCTCAAAGAATTGATTTGTTACGCCTGATACAACTGGAAGACGATTTGAAGGATAATGCCTCTCTTGTCCGAGTGTTCCAATAGCCGGAATTGTTTATTTGGATATATATCGGAATCAATACGATTCGATAAAAGATTTCTGCTCCTGTATATCCTTGAACTTTATTTTCCAGTAAGGTTTTACCAATTAAGGTAAAATGTAGGCGAAACTTCGAATGAGTGGAAGACAAATGTTATGTTCACAATATCCTCCCTTGGTTGAAATATTACTTAAGAAAATTTTAATCGCTGTCCCTTCAAAATTAAAGGACAGCCTTATCGGTGATATTAGCGTAATGCCTTTTATCCCCTATTTTGGACTAGATCATCATCGTCTTCTTCTTTTTCGTCGCCTTTACTACGTTCCATTTTTGCATTTACGATACAAACTTTTATGGGTAATAATTGGAATGTTAGTCCTAATGATCAAATTGCGATAGAAGCGTATTTCCCCTCTAAGAACGATACACGAAGATCGCCTGTAAAGAGAGAGAGAAAAAAATTGAATCAGTAAAGTCACTTTCAAAATACAAGGAATGAGACGTTTTTGATGATCGCATTCCTCTAAATTTAAAGCCACGGTCAAGGAAAATCATGTAATGGAACAGCATTCGAGTTGATAGCACATATTACGATGTAATATATGTTAGTGTACATGCAACATACATATATCGTGACAAATCATATACATGTATGAGTATATATATCATATATACTCATATATAAAAAAAATCGCAAAGTCGTGCCAGAAGAAATTGGTAGTAAAATCGCATACTTAATGTAACATCTCAAGCAATACTTGATGAAATATTTCAATAAATTATTAAGAGTTAACAGGCGTGAGAAATAGCAAAGGGTTTCAGCCGCACGGTTCTTCCGTGCTAAGTTATTCACCTTTCCCTAATCCTCATTAAGAATTGTGTGACAAAATTTGGCAAATTTCACAAATTATTAATTTGTGGGCTTTGTCAAAATTTGTCTCGTAATTCTTAATAATCACATACTTGTACTTGTTAAGATAGAATCAGAAAATTTGTGAAAAATTGGAGATCAGGGTTTACTTTATTACGTCAGATAATCCCTTAAAACTATTTATAAAAACTGAGGAGAAATGTTTGCAACAAGACACATTGGTTATTAAAGTGATAATTTATTTTAAAGTTTTCTATTACATTAAATGCTCTTACATAGTCACTGTTTGTGTTGTCTGTGTTGTAAAAATTACTATTAAGCAAGTACTTTTACTCAAGTATTACTATCACTCGGTAAGTCACATTGTAACAATTTAAATTAGCGCAGTACAACACACTACCACACTGTTGGTTGTCTCATCTTGAAGGAAGCCATAAAGATATCAAACGTGTATTTTAATTCTTTTCGACATCCAGAAACTAAGAAATGAATGGAATCAAGTGCTACTTAATATATTTAACGGCAAAACTTGTACAAATAAATAAAATTAATAACAATTTTGTGGATTTGTACATGGTTTGTCATTGAATATATTAAAATACTTATAGAAACTAAGAAATAAGTTTATTTGATCGAAACATTGCAAAGATAATAACGTTTCAAGTAGTTTGTTCAAACATGGTCATATAGACCACTTAGTCATAAATACCTCACATGAAGTATTTAAAATTATTTAATATGAAATAACTAGAATTTTTAATAACGAAATTTCACAAATTGATTTTCCGACAAGTCGTTGAAACTAGATAAAAACGGGAAACAAATCTGCCAAATTTCTATGCTCAATTCGCACTTGCAGCGAATGTCAACGGGTGTAAACACCCATTGTAAGATAAACAAAGTAATTACAAAACGATTCCTTCGCATTTTTTGGCTGTCTGGCATTCTCAACTTTGGAACGAGGCCTGGTTTACTTGAGACGCAGAATCTTTCCGAACTTGAGTAATGGAAGCTATGAAACTCAGGGAAAATAAAGAAAACATGCTCCTTTTTACGTCGTCCCGGACAAATCGAAGACAGGCATCTCCGCTGTAAAACACGCTCGAGCGAAGAACCTTTTACCAAATAAATTGCATGAAGGGTACTAAAATATAGTTTAAGACAGCAAAGGAGCAAAGTACCGCGTCGCGAGATAAAGTGGTTGCGACGATCTCAGCAAGATTGAGGGATAAATTCGAGGGTGGATTCCTCCGAAATTAGGCGTGGATAGCGAACGAAAGAAATGCACATTATTGAAGAAAGAGAAGAATCTCAGAGGACTTCGGGGAAGGCTTCACTTCCACCTTACTCTGAGAGAACATCCCCGAATCCGTTTTCATTACGGAACATAAAATCGGGGATTTTCGAGAGCCCCAATTTACTTTGGTGAAGTCGTTGACGATTATATTAAGCGGTTTATCGACCCTGGCGTCAGGAGTATGCGTGGTTTTACTTTTGGGCGCAAATGATTTTTCCATATTTTCCCTGGTTTCACCAAAAATGCTAAAGGAAACAAAACAAAAGGAAAAAAAGACCCGCTTGACCATACCACAACAAGTATATAATGGGACATTTTCCGTCAGAAAATCTAGACATAACGGGTCATGTTTGACGCACATCTTTCGAAAGGTAGTTTTTGCTGCTTCCAATAAGATTTTATTTGAAAGAATCTGGTCAACGTAATAGACGGTAGTCCTATCGTGACCACAGTGAGGAATTCTATTTTCTAAGCGCAAATGGGTTAAGCACGTCAAGGAACTATTACTTTTTTACTAGAACTAGCTCCTACTTGGAGACCAAAGTTTATTGACTCTATCTCATTATGGGATTTGAGTTTCGGGTGACAATCATCACATGAATGAAATATGCTACAGAAACTGAATTTTTTTATCTCTCGATTTTGCAATGAAGATGAACTTTTTGGAGTGCGTACCCAGCCCAATATAATAATTCCAAATGTTCGTGGACGATGTCATCTAAATTCAAAATTGAAGAAATAGACTTTGTATGAAAACTTAAAAACAAACTAAATATACAAGGATAAACAGAAGTGAAGAGGATGAAATGACATAATATCGAATCCAAGTCTCTCACTTTTCGAGCTAGTGTTCTAACCATCCAGTTGTAACCATAAGGGCATCCCGTTAACAGAGTGGAAGAGAAATTATGAGAATTAAATTTTGCAAGGAACTTTCTGTGTTTATGCGTAGAAGTTTGATTCCATGAACTTACCTTGAAGTTTTGTTTCCTTTAGCATTTTTCCAATTAAGTATACAACGCTCAGAGATACTGGATGAATCCTATTTGGATACATTACTAGATAACATTGCTCACAAGTAAACTTTCGGTGACCTATTAAAAGCAAAAAGTTGGCCAAACAAAAGAAATTGCTTCTTAGAGACACTAATGCGAAATAAAAAATAAAATAGCTAGATTTAAATTACATATCATGTTTTGACTCGAAAGAAAATCCTATATTTTGCATAGGTATCCGCTTATTCCAGAGATATTCATCTACTTCTATAGTCAACTATATCAGAATCTTAATAGTAGCAAGGTTTCATTTTTGAATAAATAAATTTGAACCATGGATTTCAACTATGAACTTTAATTACAAACTAACTTTCATGAACCACGTATTAAGTCAAATATCAATTATCTTCTTGCTTCAAATCATCAAATATATCATTTTATAAAATATCAATTATGTTCTTGATGGAATTTTTTACTCAAAGACTGCCTCCAAGCAAAAGACGTAAAACACAGATATAAGTAAATGGAAGAGAACGTACAACTCGGCAGCTGCAAATGACTCTCCGAACCTCCGAAGTACATTCTTGACCTTAAAGCTAAAGCTAGCGAGATGCTCAAGAAAACAGCTTTTCTCCTGGAGCAAGTGCATTTTCCTTCTGCCAGAAATTAGATAACCAGTGCTCTCCTAACGTAATCGCCCGAGGTTTTAAAGCTCCAAAGGCACGTTCATGATAATAATTAGAAGAAATTATAGGCACAGGGATTGGAGAAAGAGACTTAGATTAATAAGAAAGTGTGAAGATGCGCAAAATATGGTATTATTTGAATCTTAATTATCGAGTTAAAAGGAAAATATAAATTACCACGCTGACGATCGTCAAATTCTTGATTTTTTTCTAATGACCATGTGATTTTTTTACATATATACATAAAATAGTAGATAGTTTATTGGTCGAAATTGGGACTGGAGAGTCCCATCTTCCATTTAAACCTTGTCAAAAAATATACAAAAATATGACATTAAATAAGATATTAAACTACAATATAGATGGAGTTTTAATAAGCTCGGTGAAAATAGAAATAAAAAAAGGAATGATAGAATGGTTCTGTGAAGGGAAATACTGATTTTTTTTATCACAGAAAAAAGTTTTCACTGCAGGAAAACGTCCACAAAGAGAAGGGGGTGTGTGAAAAACCAGCGAAATTTGAAGAAGTGAAAGAAAGAGAGATATACTCGTAGATCAATGATTATTTTTGTAGATATATGAATGATTTTGGGGTGATAAGGATAGATAAGAAAGAATTACGGGTATTGCAGTTACGCATTTATTAGTTAAATATAATTATTATGTCAGAAAATAGGACGATGTAGATACTCGTCATTAAAGAAGAACGTTCAAAGGCAATTCTTGTATTACTGCATATTTTTTCAGTGTAGCAAAGACCTGTGGTATGTAATATAAGTTAAACATAGTGTTAGTGTTATTCGGATAATTCAAAACTAAGACAATTTCCTTTTTCAGTTGAGTAGAAGTTCTTTAGAAGCCATGGGAAGAGTTTCTTTTAACAATTACCTCTTGGTATATGCCTTTGTAATCTAGCTAAGGCTAAGGAAGGAAAACAACGGGACGACGTTTTGATCCTCAGTAGAGACGGTTAAGTCCAGAAGCTTTTCGTGCAAGAAAAACACCCGCGAGGTACTGAGGTTGTCGGGAGCGACACAAATAAATACTGCGAGTAGCATCAAGAGGAGTATGAAGTGAATGGAGATGTTAAGGGAATTAAAGACGCGTAAAATGAGCGTAGCTCAGGTAATAAAGGAAGCGAAGGGCACAATAAAGTCAGACGTAGATTGGATAAGGGGCTTCAAGGAAAAAAACAAGGGGTTTACAAGAGATAAATGTAGAGAGCCGCTCTCTCGTCCTAAGAAGTCAGTCCTCCGAAAAGAGCAAAGGAAGAGGTAATATAGGTACTTTTTAGTATATTTTTCGTTGTCTTCAATCGATTTTTTCTGCTTTTAAGTTTTGCATAAGGCTTCAAAGAACCGTTATTTGGAAGCAAACCAACCGTTAGGAAATTCCAACCAGCGGTGGTCGTAGTACTCCTTGGTCGCGCTTTACAAAGTATTATTCTCAATACGTATTGAGCAACCGTATCGGCAACCCCGTCGGCATCTTCAGGAGAGAATAAAACTATTATTAGTTATAATATCAATTATGTGTATATAACCGGTTGGAATTCCTAACTGTTGGTTGCAAATCACGGCTTTTTGGAGCTCTTTTATAAAGCCTCTAATGTATTAGAGTTCCAAGTAGTGTTCCTTGTAGTATTCCTTTTCCTTATAGATTCACTTTTATTCATCACTCTTTTCTTTTATGAAATGATCTGCAATCAACTCGGTTCTCAACATCCCGAACTATGTAAACTTTGAGCCTACCTCGCGACCTCTTGTCTAAGATATTTCCTTCGAAAATGTTGTTCAATAACTCGCCGTGTCTTAAAAAACAGACAATAAGCATCGTTTTACTCATTTCAATTGTACCTAGTAGGGCTTTGCTTCCCGTTATTTCAATCAAAACTTGTTCGTTTGATTTCCATGGGGTCCAACTGGTTTTCCTCCAAATCCACATTCCAGCCGCTAGTATTGCATCTTTATTTCCTTTAAGACTTAGTCTCTCAACCATAAGTTAAAGTACTCCATGTTAATGTTTTGGAAAACCCTTGTACTAATAAAGAGGCAGTTTTTGTCAGTAAATGTCTGAATTCTTTAAATGCTTGCTGTTCTATTAATATGAATCACATTTTTGTTATCATTGCATTTGGTAGGTATCATTACATCATTTATTTAAGTGGGTTTAGTTTAAGAATACACAACCACGTAAAAGAGATCAAACAATAAACATAATAAACATTTAAAGATAAAAAATAGCATATGAGACTTTTAGAGAAAGTAGAAAAGAAAGAATAGATTCGTTTTCGTTTAAAACTGGTGAATAAGTGAAAATGCCCGCTAAGCGAAGTGCGTTTAGGAATGGATAGAAAGGAAAGATGAGTCTCATAAATGATTGAACTGATAACAATGTAAAATAATGTTACTATAACTTAAATACATCTCAAGCAAATAATACGTAAGTCCTCGTCGTGTTTAAAATTTTGAATGGATGAGAAAATCATCGAACATTCATAATAAATATGAAAAATTTAAAGTCGTGAATGGTAAAATATAATACAAAATAAATTCCAATGCTCATTATACAAATGGGATGCAACGGAAGGAAATTTTTAACTATTTATGGAGTCATATGAACATTATCAGGCTGAAACATGGTATGCTTATATCATCATATCCTTATTGACCCAACCATGCATACAGATGAGTATGATAATTCCTCTCCGGAAAATTCTTCAAAGGAATAAAAATTATTTGCTGATCCCAGAACTGGCTCTCACTTTGGGGAGCTCACAAAAATTTATTTATTCCAGTAGAAGTATCATACGTCCAGAAGAATCAGATAAATTCGTTGGTTGAGTTATCAATATTTTTAGTTCAGAAAATGTATACGATGAGATGAAACATCTCTCACGACGTTTTCTATTTCCGTAATAAAGTAACGTAAAGGAATACATATACTTATGTTTGCAATATAGTGTGAATTGAATGCGGAATGAAGTTAAAAAATCGACCCTAAAGAACTGTAAGATACAATACTAATATCAAATTCTGAGAAAGAATTGCTCTAGTAGAGATAATTAAAATTTCTGCCAGTTTCTACCAGTGTAGCGTTTTATCATACACCCAATAATTGTGATACAAAAATACAATAATACAATACAATTGCGATTTCCTTTGGGGCGTTTAATAGGAAAGATTTTTTCATATTTTGTCTTTCATTTTTTTCTTTTTAATGTTCCCCCATTGTGAAACCCTTGAGATTGGAGGCATTGTTTCCGAAATTCGCATAGGGTAAGTCCTAGAAATCGGTCATCCGACCTTCGCTTTGGCAACGTGAATTCATCTGCCGACAATGAGAGCCGAGTTCCTTTTTTCTTTCCATTCTTAATAATGGTGCACCACTACTTTTGGCTAAACATCTGTGGAGATGGCTGTTTCACAAACACTAAGTTTTAGGAGTACGAGAAAATAAATAGTAGTCACAGAGGACACTGATTTGGAAGCGACAGATAACAAAATAATAATAATGATCAGCATTATAATAAGGATTTATCTTCAGTAAACCGTGATTTGGTACCAAGAACGAAAAGTCGAAATACAGATCTAAGTTTAGGGGATCTTTATAGTAACGTCTGCACAGAATGAGTGAAGCGGGGAAATTTAAGATTCTTTGGATGGAGGGGAAAGAGAGCGAGTAAAATGGAGTGGTGAAAGGAGATTTGTAGTGTTTAGGCCAGAAGCTGAAGGAATCGAAGTAAGGACAAAGGAAACAAATGGAGGTTTGCGAGGTTTGGGAGGTAAAGGAGAGGAAAGAGGATGGAGAAGGACGTGAAGAGGAGCTTAGGGAATCTTAAAACCTCTTAGAGCTAAGAAACAGGACAAATTCAGTCAGGATAACAAAGGAGGGAAAGCTGTGTAGAGAAGTGATGGGGTGAGAAAAATCCTCAAGTGTGTGCTTCTGCCGTTTAGAGCGTGTGTGGATTGTAGAATCTCTTTCCTTCTGCAGATGACTTCCACTCGCTCTTTAGCCGACGTTTCCACTTCATAGGTGTATTTCTACGAAATATTTGAAGGCACGTCGGAACTTAAGTCACACCGTCATGAACGTAAGCAGAAGGTCTAAACAACGATATTTTATCATTTCAGAGAAAGAGATGCACTGATCAAACGCATAAAAGTGCATGATTGCGGCAATCCTTGATGATACAACATCACTTACACCAAAGGATGGGAATCTGAGGCCTTTATTGGAGGTCAGAACGGTTTTGTTCCACAATTTGCAACAAAATCAGTTATTTAATTCACTCTTATGCTCGGTCTCGCTCAATAAACCTAGCGAAAATAAAGTAGAATACATGTCAGTATTTTTAGAAATATACAATTTGTTAATAATGCCAGACTTACGTGTAATAATGTTAGAAATTTAAAACACACGAGTATGTATGTAATGCGTCACTTATGCACGGTCTGAAGGATTCACAGGCGGCAAAAGAGTTTCTAATACGGCCCAATGATACACGACCTTCCAATGAAGATACGTTCCTCACTCTAGGTCTAGCCCGTTGTGATACTATGTTACGTAAGTTAACTAAGTATAGATGTAAAAATGAAATAGAAAAAGTCTGCCTTGACCGGGAATCGAACCCAGGTCTCCCAATTATCGAGCAGATGCTCTGACCTCTAAGAAAACACGGCAGAACAATCTCTCCTTCGACTGAAGAAGGTTCAGTCATGGTAGCTTAGAAGTAATAGCAACCGCCCGGAAATTGGGAGACCGTGGTTCAATTCCCGGAAACGGCACACTTTTTTGTTTCATTTCCCGAATCTGAGCCAAGCGTTTTTTCATCTCTTATTATCTAATTATGGATAGAGAGGAAACACGCGCAACCGTCAACTTTTCCATTAAAACTCAAAAATTTACTCGAATTTTTCTCTTTTCTGTAAAGACCATATGAGGGATTTGATGTGGGTTTAGAATTGCAATTCAGAAGGAAAATCAATCGAAGAATTCAAGATCGACCTCGAGAGAAAAAGTTCGATAATGTTCGATCTGTGATTTGTATGAATCGTCGTTGACTTTGCGGTTGGTTGACGAGGAAGTCGGTGTGGAAGTGGTACTGCGGAAGTTTCTCAGAGTACCTACAGATGAAACGTTAAAATGAAGAGTGTTACGACAAGGACATGACAAAGCAGCGAGTTACTCTTCTCTACTTATCGGCAAAAATAAACCAGCCATACCTAACCTTCCTATTCCTTAGAGTCATCTCAGACTCCTCCTTACAAAGTATAAAAACTTTCCTGAAAGGACGTCATTTTTAAGGCGAAGACGAATTTCGTGGAAAATTGCAGTCGACTACCAGTCATCTCTAAAAGCGTACTCCAGGAAGTACACCAAAAGTTGCGAAATGAATCGAGGGACGGCATTCGCAAACAGGAAGTAGTACATTAAAGGAGAAGAATAATCATAGTGCTGTAATTACTGCCGTAAAGTTTGTAAAACAAAAGCCGGGCCTTTCCTAAACAGACCTCGTACACATTTCCTGTATCTCGTATATCATTATTCTGAATTGTGTGAGTTGGCGTTTCTTGAAAAGGAAAATGATGCAGGCCTCATTTTTTAAGTCAAGATGTCTGACGTAGTAATTTCATTCTGCTGAAATGTATCGACGTAACATAGCCATCAGAGCGTATCATTAACTAGGAAAGTTTTAAAACACGTACCAACTATCAAGATCGTTATTAAAAAATATCATCCTTTTTAAAAAAGGAAATTTTTGCGAAACAACCATTAGGAATTATCGCAAGATGTATCGCTGATACTGAAGTAAAATTTTCAATCAAACGAGAAAATATATCAGATAGCGGCAACAAATTGTAAGTGATCGGATGTATGTGTGTATATCGGTTGTATTTTGCTATTGGAAGATAACATTTATGCTACCACTATGATATAAAGAATATAATTTAGTTGATGTCCTTTTACTTGTAAAAATTCGTTTTTTAAGTTTTCGTATACACCGTACTACTCTAGCCTACTCTAATACTGCTACCAAGGAAAATGGGCATGGAGATTCCTGCTGGTTTTAAATAAGAGAAGATTTAAACTTAAAAAATGAGGTCGCAAGCAGAAAAGGGAACCGGGAAATATGTTAGCAGACTTTTGGTACTTTCTTGCCATTTTCATGAATAATTTTTCAATTTTTTTGTAGAAGTTGTTGTACAAGTTTCACATACGATTTCGATAATATGTTCTTAACTTTATTTATACTGTCTGTCCTTAACCTTGAGGTAAAGAATGAAGATATAACAGTAAATTCATTCAAAAAGGACATAGGCAATATAGACCAATTAAATGAGCAATGCAAGTAACATTACACAAAAAGGTAAAATTTTAAGTAATAATAACAAAGAACATTTCTTGATGGGGCTTTCTTGAGCACATATCTTGAAGTAGCGAACTTAAATTAATTACGAATGACCATTAATATCCATATTACTGATAAAAAGCTTAAATTTGTTTGCCAGTGTAATCGTTAAGGAGGCTCAGAGCGCAAACATCGGATGATAATCAACCTACGTGTTCCGTTACGCTGACTTGAAATTTCCCATTTCACTTTTGTCAAAAAAGGAAGTTGCGAAACTTTGTCAGCGCAGAGGAAACTGTTGTATACCATGAAATATGATCTAGAAATATAAGAGAAATAAGGAGACAAGTTTCTCTCAAGCATCTCAACACGTTTACCGTTCATAAACTCAGGAAGACTATCTAAAGGCTCAGCTCCCTCACTTATTCTCATCCAAACCAATAAGAATTTACGTTGCGACTTTATCACTCACTCAGAGAGTAATATTTTCATGAGGTTTTATGAAATTTACCCAACCCATTACTCATCAAAATCTGCAGAATATGAAGAAATCAAACGCTTTCAAAGGAATAACAAGTGTGAAAAATAGCGATATGACTGGGACTCAAACCCAGGTCTCCCACTTTCTGGACAAGTATTCTAACCACCGAACTATCATACCGCATCTCTTCCACATTGGTACTATACTGTCTCTTCCACACTATTACTTATTTTTCACACTTGTTATTCTTGTGGGATTAGTTGCATGACTTCATCGTGTAAAGAAATTCACCTTTCCTTAAATCATTATAATATATGATTAAAAAGGATTGTGACTAAAGTTCACTTTAGGGCCAAGCATTATACGCATTTTTTAGAGTTAATTTGAGAATTATAGTTAATATCCTGTTTATATAATGGATTATCACTAAGACACTATAAAATTCACTTTAATTCTAACAAAATGATGTAACACCTGGTCCCAAAGTGACCTTTAGGTAGTCTAATTTCAGTAGACATTATAAAACTTGGCCTATGGATGTCAAATAGAACCAAATATATCTCTAACAGAAAGAAAGATCTTTAAAAATAACCAGTATTCTGTAAATAGACGTCTACTTCAAAGTCGCCCTCGCCGCATTCTCACCATAGCGTTAACTATCGCAAACATCTTAAGAATTCTAAACAAAACCAGCAACTGCAATGCTATAGAATGCGAAGGAAAAGGAAAATAGGGAACGTTTTGGACAAAGCAAATTACTTCTAACGAAGAATAGCAAATACAGTGAAAATCAATGACGACGTAATGAGGAAGGGAGGAAAAAGCGAGAGGAAAACAGGAGCAAGTTTTCGCGTTAACCTTCTGAGTTAACACAATGGCAGGGCGGAGTAGAGGGAAAAAAGGAGTCGGGAAAAATAGAGGAAAGAAAAAAGTTTGCGGATGGCACGAGGGGAAAAAGGCGGGAAGAGGTAAGAAATGAAATGGAATTAGGGTCAAAGAATGAAACGAGTGAATGGAAGCTAAAGGAAAGGGGAAGGAAATTAAGGGAATAAAGGGAGGCAGAGAAGTCCGCTTGGATGCTGCAGAGCTTAATGAGGATGGAGTCGCAAGTTCCTCACGGACTTGAGGATTGCTGGAGACACGGAAAGTTTCGAGCGTGGGTGAGAAGGAGAAGGACGCGGCCGGGCAAAAAGAAAGAGAGAGAGACAGAGGAAACAAGTTAGAAAAAGACGAGGCAACGAAAGCCGTATCCCGGTTATTCGAACGTGAAATTTGATGAAATCTCGAATTTCCGTCGTTTAACCGATCGCAGTTCCTCAGCCGTCATTTTGGAGTTTTGTCGAGAGAGAATCATGGATATGATTCTGTCTTAACAAGGAAAGGCCGAAGGTAGTTATTTTCATCCAGGCTTGCTTTAAGTGGGGATACTTTAATCAAGGTTGTCAGGGAATCGTATTTGCAGCAAAACTTTATGGAAAAGTTAATGGGAAAGATCGACAAAATGGTAGTCCATTCAAAGAGAAAAATAATATCAACCCGAGAACAAGTCGAATGTTTGAGAATTATAATTATTGATGTTATTTATTATTAATATTACTGGCTTTGTAATGGAATACATACCATAAAATTAACTCGCAGAACGCTATTCATTGTTGTTGAATTTGAGTAAGATTGGCCACGTTCAGGATTAATTACTTTCGAATAGTATTTTCATCAAAACATCACTCATTATATTAACAATCTGTATCGTCATTTAATGAAATCCTTAAATGTAATGGAGAAGGCCTACATAAAGTTGGAAACAGATTTATTGTATTTAAATATATTCCGTGGGATTGGTGACATTAAATTTCTAAACAATTAAAAATTACCTCTCCTAACTTCGAGTTTTTAAAATCCATTTTGTATCGCGGCGGAGGGTTAAACACCCAATACCCCCTGGCTACGCCATCAACAAATAAATTAGGCGGAAGACGTCTTTGTCATCGTTCTCGGCTCTAAGAGACTGCCACAGAGTTTATCATAGACCTAAGAATTCACGAGGACCAGAATATTTCATGAAGTCTATGTTTCAAAAGGGAATTCGTAAATGAGTTGTCAAAATAAGTGATGCTTTGAGAGTTAGAAGAGAGAAGATGTAGGAAGGCAAAGGGAATGATGGAAAAAAGACAGAAGAGAACGTTAAAGAAAGAGAGGCAAGGAGAAGATGAATTAAGGTATCCTTTTGTGCAAAATCGGGTCTAAATGTTTTCTTCCATCCCGTTTGTTCCATTTAAATGAATTCAAGGAATTCTACAAATTCAAGGAATGATAAAGGCATTGTATATATTTAATGGCCTCATTTGAAGAATTGTTTCTCTAGTATTTGTATTTTAAAATTGGACTAAAAGATACACTACAACATATCGAAGCCTCCGTGGCGCAATCGGCTAGCGCGTTCGGCTGTTAACCGAAAGGTTGGTGGTTCGAGCCCACCCGGGGGCGAAATTTTTTCTGCTAATATAAGAAATGGATTTAAGAATTCATTCACCATGCGATAAATAAATCTGTTCGTGTTGTCAACCAACTAAGTTCGTTGATTTATTCCAAAGCATCGGCGATAAGGTTGGCAATGAAGGTTGTCCGTTGGCAACAATACAAAAAGATTTCTTGTGAACCATTAACCGTGAAAACATTAAATATTATTACAATAGCATTAGATTATCAGATGGTGCATAAATGATTACTGTCTATTGTACACTAACTATAAAACATACCACTTTATGAAATGAAACCTCTTAAAGTTGTCCGTCAACATAGTTTCACTATGATGCAGTTCCTCTAAATTAATTAAAATTTTAATAAAATTTGCGTGCAACCTGCATAAGTGGAAATTAAAACAAAGATTATGTAAAGGAAGTAACTTGGCACGTGGTAGGATGCAAATCCTAAGATAAGCAGAAATGAAAAAAAATGACATGACTGGTACTCGAACAACGTTTTCCACATTCCGGGCAAGTATTCCAACCACAAGTCTCAGTAGATCTAATTTCGAGTCCCAGGATTGCGTAAATACTTCGCTTCTGTTTATCCTCAGAAATATTTATAAAAACGAAAAATATAAATATACATTAAACAGAGGTTAATCCTAACAATAATTCACAAGAGAGTCGATGTAGTATTTCATGGAAAGGTTTCCCTCAATATTTTTAAGGTATTTTAAAGTTCCTCACAAAATGATTCACAGGACATATTTTAACCCTTAATCATGTAAGATCGTCTCGGCCTTAATTAGGTGGTATTCCATCAGTTAAAACAACAGCAATTAGCGACGGGTTTAAAAAATTAATAAATTAAATTAAATAGATTAATACATAAAAATAAATCTAAAAACTGTCGCTTATTACTGCTGTTTTATCTTCGTCAAGTGTATTTTTAGAAGTGCATAAAGGCAGAGGGCCAGAGAAATTATTCAGAATTATTATTATACTCTTAGTTTTACTTTAATACAGTGATGCACACGATATCCTGTCATGATATTCCATGCAACATTGTACATGCGACTATATGGATAAATACCATGCATCTTATTTTAGTTACTTCTATTTCTACTTAATGTATAATATTATTTTTATTCCTGATGAACTTGTTTAATTTTATATGATGTAATTTGTTTCATGTATTTTTA
>KZ308414.1:361977-421240 GCA_000376725.2 Ladona fulva
TTTAGTTACTTCTATTTCTACTTAATGTATAATATTATTTTTATTCTTGATGAACTTGTTTAATTTTATATGATGTAATTTGTTTCATGTATTTTTATATTCACATATGTATAATTATTATATGTTATGTACATTAATCAAATACGGCCTACGAAAGGTTTTTGGAGGGTTTTCCCTCCCGTCTTGGGTGTTAGCTTTACTTTAATACAGTGATGCATACAATAAATAGAGTGGATGCCACTTTAGATACAAAATAGAATCCATTTTCATTTTACGGATACGAACAAATTTATCGACGGACTTAATATTCATTTCCTTTGGGGCTTAATATTTTTGGAGTCTGAGTTCCGGGAGCCCAAGTATTTTTGAGCAAAGTTTACAATATATTCATTTTTATATAATCATTTACGATTCATGTTTTACATAATTTACGAAATATTAAGCCCGCAGCAAAAGTAAAGTGAATGGCGAAGAATTACGTGGATATTGCGATGTATTGGTAAATAAGGAAAAGAGTAGATGAACGAGGACACTCCATAATGCTAAAGAGGCTGTGTGGGGGAAGGTCGGGCAGCTGGACGGCCGGGCTCCTGACTTTTTACACCCCGATTGTTTCCGGCCGAAAAAGCGGCAAAGCTACGCCCCCGGGCCTGCGGCGACGCGGTAGGTGCAAGCCCCTTGTTCTTGGCTTATTCCTCACTCTTTGTTTCCTCATCGAAGAGATTCCTTGCCATACCGTGCCATTCACTCACTCTTACAAGAAAATGATGATGGGCTTTGAGGAGCATGGAAGGATGAGGTTGAACGAGAGGGAAATAGTGCTCTTAGATGGGTTCGAGACACACACCGTAGGAGGAAGGTCGTGGGAGGCGCAGAGGGGAACGTTTTAAAGAGGAACACCCTTTCCTTCCTTCGCCGTGTCTCTCAGAATTCCCTCGGCGGCCTTTTCGACTGGAGAAGATTTTCGCATCCGGCTACTTATCATTTGCCAATGTGCGCCGGGAGAATAATTTTGGAGGAAGGTGAAGCGGAACGGGTGCGTATCTGGGAAAAATTTTCCTGAAGTAATCGAGTTAATTGTTCTTCGGGAGAAAGAGGTTCACTCAGGAGGAAACACGGCGTAAAGGACGCGAATACGTTTGATGAAGGGACTTTTAGGAGAAATTTCACCCCGATAAAGGAGAAGAGGGAGTACGGAATCAATTTATGAAGGGCGAAGTGAAGCTAATTACTCATTGCCCATCCTCGTTTTTCTCAGGCCACGAATCATCATACAAAAGTGATCATCGCAGCGCTGAAAATTTTGCTTGATTTCCTCCGTAATACAGGGGTCTTCTTTTACGTGGAAGCCTCTGCTACCGCCTATAGATGAACGTAATTTACAGAAAGGCCCCACTTAACGAGGAGAATATGTTCCAGTAAGTTCGAGCGATAAACGAAACAGCGTTACACGAGGTCGCTTTAGTACGTAAATAATGGGGATAAGTGAAACAACATAGAATAATAAAATGTAAATTAACTCGCAGAACGCTATTCATTGTTGTTGAATTTGAGTAAGATTGGCCACGTTCAGGATTAATTACTTTCGAATAGTATTTTCATCAAAACATCACTCATTATATTAACAATCTGTATCGTCATTTAATGAAATCCTTAAATGTAATGGAGAAGGCCTACATAAAGTTGGAAACAGATTTATTGTATTTAAATATATTCCGTGGGATTGGTGACATTAAATTTCTAAACAATTAAAAATTACCTCTCCTAACTTCGAGTTTTTAAAATCCATTTTGTATCGCGGCGGAGGGTTAAACACCCAATACCCCCTGGCTACGCCATCAACAAATAAATTAGGCGGAAGACGTCTTTGTCATCGTTCTCGGCTCTAAGAGACTGCCACAGAGTTTATCATAGACCTAAGAATTCACGAGGACCAGAATATTTCATGAAGTCTATGTTTCAAAAGGGAATTCGTAAATGAGTTGTCAAAATAAGTGATGCTTTGAGAGTTAGAAGAGAGAAGATGTAGGAAGGCAAAGGGAATGATGGAAAAAAGACAGAAGAGAACGTTAAAGAAAGAGAGGCAAGGAGAAGATGAATTAAGGTATCCTTTTGTGCAAAATCGGGTCTAAATGTTTTCTTCCATCCCGTTTGTTCCATTTAAATGAATTCAAGGAATTCTACAAATTCAAGGAATGATAAAGGCATTGTATATATTTAATGGCCTCATTTGAAGAATTGTTTCTCTAGTATTTGTATTTTAAAATTGGACTAAAAGATACACTACAACATATCGAAGCCTCCGTGGCGCAATCGGCTAGCGCGTTCGGCTGTTAACCGAAAGGTTGGTGGTTCGAGCCCACCCGGGGGCGAAATTTTTTCTGCTAATATAAGAAATGGATTTAAGAATTCATTCACCATGCGATAAATAAATCTGTTCGTGTTGTCAACCAACTAAGTTCGTTGATTTATTCCAAAGCATCGGCGATAAGGTTGGCAATGAAGGTTGTCCGTTGGCAACAATACAAAAAGATTTCTTGTGAACCATTAACCGTGAAAACATTAAATATTATTACAATAGCATTAGATTATCAGATGGTGCATAAATGATTACTGTCTATTGTACACTAACTATAAAACATACCACTTTATGAAATGAAACCTCTTAAAGTTGTCCGTCAACATAGTTTCACTATGATGCAGTTCCTCTAAATTAATTAAAATTTTAATAAAATTTGCGTGCAACCTGCATAAGTGGAAATTAAAACAAAGATTATGTAAAGGAAGTAACTTGGCACGTGGTAGGATGCAAATCCTAAGATAAGCAGAAATGAAAAAAAATGACATGACTGGTACTCGAACAACGTTTTCCACATTCCGGGCAAGTATTCCAACCACAAGTCTCAGTAGATCTAATTTCGAGTCCCAGGATTGCGTAAATACTTCGCTTCTGTTTATCCTCAGAAATATTTATAAAAACGAAAAATATAAATATACATTAAACAGAGGTTAATCCTAACAATAATTCACAAGAGAGTCGATGTAGTATTTCATGGAAAGGTTTCCCTCAATATTTTTAAGGTATTTTAAAGTTCCTCACAAAATGATTCACAGGACATATTTTAACCCTTAATCATGTAAGATCGTCTCGGCCTTAATTAGGTGGTATTCCATCAGTTAAAACAACAGCAATTAGCGACGGGTTTAAAAAATTAATAAATTAAATTAAATAGATTAATACATAAAAATAAATCTAAAAACTGTCGCTTATTACTGCTGTTTTATCTTCGTCAAGTGTATTTTTAGAAGTGCATAAAGGCAGAGGGCCAGAGAAATTATTCAGAATTATTATTATACTCTTAGTTTTACTTTAATACAGTGATGCACACGATATCCTGTCATGATATTCCATGCAACATTGTACATGCGACTATATGGATAAATACCATGCATCTTATTTTAGTTACTTCTATTTCTACTTAATGTATAATATTATTTTTATTCCTGATGAACTTNATTTATTTTTCATATATCATATTTGTAAAAACTATATGAATACGTTACGCATATGAAAGGAACAATAAATTTTTAAGAAATCAACTGAATTTTAAATAAAAACTGCACTTCCAATATAATTTTTTATATCTTTGGCTCTTTGAAACCAATGCCCAAAGAAAAATTTTGAAACCTATGCATAAAGACATATTTGTCTTTGTCAAGTACATAAGTTTCACGAATGTACCGTCATCAATCTCAAATGTTAATAGAGATTCAAAGATTTTTATCAACTTTCATGAAAATTAATCATGGAAAACGTCCTTTTACCGCGTAAGTTGTTATTGAAAGGCACCTCTGTAAAACATGGCGTTAACATTCACGTACTTGAATCTACATGTCATGATTGAATCTACATGTCCAAAGCACTAACTGTATATTGAAAGCTGTAGAGAGTTCAGGAGAACTAAAAGTAATCCTAACTTACTAAGAATAGGATCGCTTTCTGGTACATTCCTAATTTGAAAAAATATTTTTCTTGATAGGAGAAGAGAAATACCGTTTACAAATAGCGGTTTGTGAGATTAACGTTTCAAATAACATCCATTTAAGCCGAAAAAGAAGAAAAAGAAATAGTTTTAATTTTCATTCTCGTTATCATGAAACATTCGGTTAATTATTGGATTAATATTTCACGTACTCGAGTAATTGAAGACGGAAAATTAAATTGCACGATTCAATTTGTTCAGAAAAAATTAATGACAATTACCTCTCGATTTCTGAGCTCTTGTTTGCTATTAAAAATCAAGCTTAATTAAAATTTGTTCATATGTCTCTTTAGATAGATTTTAAATCCGATCAAGGTTTAATAAAACTAATTTTACGTTGATTAGAAAATCATGACCGGCTTTTTGTAATTGTCTACGTCAATGCTCTGTTTTGTAATTATCAACTACTCCATGAAGAAATAGTGAAATGAACATTAACCAAGGGGTGGGTTCATAAAATACCAGCTCCAAAGGATTAAAGGGCAAAAGGTCTGATAGGACTGACAGGACCGGAACTCAATCCCAGATCTTCCACTTTCTGGGAGAGTGCTTTAACCAGTTCAGCTATTTAGCCAGAACATTCAGTAATTCTGTTTAGGGCGTTCCTTTTCACAACTTTAAATAGCCGGTACCTCTATGAGGGTGATGGCTGTGGACGATACTGTATATTCAGACGAACCACTAAAAAGTCTCAGAAACAGCATGTTTGAATCTTCTGGCTACATTGATTAGTTGGCAAAACATTTGTGCAGAAAGTGGCACTTTCGAGTTCGAGTACCGGTACTGTGACAATTTCATGTTCGCTTTTCCTTGGAAATTTAGGTGTGCGCCGTTACGCGCTAAATTACTTTTCCCTCTTTACTTTATGAAATTGGAATTCTATGGATATGTTCTATCGATATGAAAATAAACCCTGATTAATGAATACAACAATTTGAACCGAGGAATATTGATAGTCAAACTTTTCGATTATTCTTACCAAATTTTAGTCTTTCGAATTCACGAAAATATAAAACGCTTCCTATGATATTTTATTGATGCAAAAGCCATGGAAACTCATGAAAATCTTCAATTAATTTAATTCGCGCCTTTCAAAGGGCAAGGAAGTTTACCTCGCAAGTTCAACATTGCAACTCTATCATCTAAAAATAAGTGATGTAATAATTACACTTGAAGTTACTCAATATCGTAACGCTGGCGGGCACTTAAACAGAAAGCTGAAGACGTTCATTCTGGATTGGCCACAGATCTTTACCTTTGTAAGTAATTTTAGAATTATATATTAGGTATGAACTAAGGTTACGTAAAAAAGGCTGACATTTAGCAGAAAGAATTAATTTTTAAGCGGATGAGATAAATTGAGCCTAAACACTTCAACACTTTTTAATGATTCCTATGGAGAAATGGATATAAATTGGCCTTACAGTAGTGAGACTCGAATCCGATCCGAATCACCGTTCGCTTGCTCTAAGAACATTCAGATATGGAGTTTGGAAAACTTTGAAGGCAAGAGTGCCTTTGCCTACGTAGTCGAATACTATCAAACTTATCCTCCATGTTTAAATCCTGGCAGAATGCAATAATATCTCCGTTTACCATGTTTAGGGTCCTTGATGCCATTTTACGCCGCATTTTACAGTCATGGGAGATTTCGGGAATGGTAGAGTCAGAGGAAAACAGATTTTAGCGATCACCATCCAATCACTGAGTACTTCAGACTTCCAACTCTCAGAAGTTTTGGATCTAAATTTTATTTCAAGAGCCATTCGCAGCAATAATAATTCGACCCTTAATATTCCCATTTACGTAGGCCACTGAGCTCCTCGAAAGCTTTTCCAATATCTTTAAAGCAGATAAAAATATGCCCCTTCAACTCAGCGTTCTATGAGAATTCTTTTCAGACCGACCTCGGTTTGATCTCCTCTATCGAACCACTTAGGCCTCTAATTTTACCATTGAGGGCTCTTCAGATATTTCTCTCTATAAGACCATACAGCCGCAAAGTTCCGGAGTCCCCTGAATTCCTGTCCTATGATCAAGTTTTTGACTTAGAATACCCACGTGAAGCAACATTAGGTAGACATTGAATATCAGCGTTTTTGAGGACACGTTCTTTTTAATCCTTCCTCTCAATAATTAAATAGATATTGGTTGTGTGTGATTTCTACCAGTGGAAAGAGTGAATTGAGTGCTTCATTGCACATTGCAGATCTATCAAATTCTCGATCAAATATTTTATCTCCTGCAGCCTCTATCGGCCTCCAATAACTTTCCGTTAAAGCTAAAAACGTGCGATTGATTTGCTTTTTGTACGGCTAACTTTAATAATAAGAGCAGGCCTGCACAAAATGCGGCACGCGAATCACATGCGGCCCGCAATGAGCTTTGGTAGTTATACTTATTTACAGTTGTTGATAATTATATAAAAATTTTGAATGACAGTCAGTAATATAAAATTGGCTACTGAAATGAACACTTAAGATCATCTATCTAGCATCTCATTCCCAAATACAAAAATGGAAAAGAGTTACTTTTAACCCAGGAATTAAATTCTAATCCCATAAGACTACTATTTTCTTAAAATATTCCCGCCAGTGAATCAATGTTATAATATTATACTGATAAGATAATTTGGAAAATGCATAGATAATATTTTAATTCTTTTGCCTATACTATATTATGCATGGATTTTAATTTCAAAGTCTAAATGTTTTAATACATACACAATGCAAATTATAAAAGGTTCCTTCATTTCCCCAAATCCTTCATCTCCGGCCTACAACAGTTTTCCATGAGTTCCACGAGTTCTAAAAATCTTAAATTTTTTTTAAGACGTTTCTTTTTTCACCTACGTTTCATTTAAAATGATATCAGGGGATTGTGTTGTTATTTTCCTTCTTAATTTGCGAAAACCCTAGATTACTAGCTTAAATCCTATATTTTAAACCATGGCGCTTCTGCAAAATCCAATTCCATCCCATCTGCTCATAGCAATTCCATCCCATCCGGACGCTTACAAACACGAACAAATGTATTATAATACTCATATGACTTAAGGATAAATTACATGCGCGATACTATGATTTGAAAAGATATTTAGAATCCCACACTACCCCGGAGGAGCTTTTCTCCTATGGAGTTATTCTCTATATACGGTAGCTGTGGTTGTAACGTTCTAAAAACCGATTTAATGACTTTTCGCGGTTCTCAGGTATCTCAGCTCATGATCCAAGCGATGGATATAGAGGAAAAGCTGTAACCAAAAACACTGAAATCCACAACCGTCGAATCTACATCTGTTAGCCACACCAACCACCAGAGTCCACAAATCAACATACGATGGACCAGCTGGAGAAGAAAGAGCACGTCGCACCACTAACAAGACCTCTAATAAAAGAGAAAGCTGAAGCAGACGACAACAAAGAGAACCCCTCGCCTTCCTCTTCGCAGCTCCCTTGCGGCAGCAATTTGTGGGCAGTTTCCCATAATAAGGGGTGGAGGAGAGCGAAGAGGAAGCAAAGAAGTAACCGAAAATAGGTGCAAAGGAGGGAGGAGGTACATGTGGAGGACTCTTTGTGAGGTCATGCGAAAGAGAGAAAAAAAACACTAGCCAAGTTCCGTGCCATTGATTGGATGGGTTCGAGTAGGACCGGTGGGAACGTTTGATAACTCCGTATGTGTGACTGCGGGAGCGAAAAGCATAGAGGGAATGGTGAAGGAATGGAAGGCAGAGAGTAAGGTGGGGGAGATAGGTGAGGACCCCTCGCAGAGATAATGGGTCCCCGAGAATAAAAAGGCAGATTTCGGCGGGATTTATGCCGGCCAATCAGAAAGCCTAGGTGGATAAAAAAATTAATCCGAGGTACGTCCATGGAGAGAGTTTTTCGGGATTATGTTGGACTGCGGAAAGATTTGGCTTTTATTAGTCCTATTTTTTCGGAATGGAGGTAAATGTTGTGTTCGGACGGAGATTGAAATTTCTGTTTCCCTGATTTTGATTTATGCAATGCTTCTATGTCGTCAATAAATTATGGCCTCTTTGATGACCTACTTTTCTATGTATGACTCGACAACTCTTTCATTTCCACAAATCTATTTCGTTTTGAAAAGTACTTGGTTTTGATGGGAATGCAATAATTTTCTTGTTAAGACGTCACTTTTGGCAAGATATTTTTCACAAGAGTGATTCATTAAAGCTATTTATCGAAACATTTATTGGCGTGTGATCTACTTAACGGTCAAAAATAATGGAATGTATAAAGGTTTCTTAAGCTATCCTTCTGCTACTTATAGTTTCTGAATTTAGTAAAGAAATGGAGTGAAAATCATTTTATAAATTTTTGGACGATATTTCTCGCTTTGAACTCACAAGATTACTCGTTAATGTATTTTATTCTCTTGAGGAATTCCCGAAAGAAGGATATTTTTGAATTAATTAATGAATTAAGGTCTCTTTAACGTGCTATATACATAAAGTTTATTAATTAATTTGTTGATATTATGAATGTATCGTTTGAATGGAAATTTTTCAAAGTCTAATTTAGCTTATAACATAAATAGTTTGAGCTATATGAAATTAAACAGTTCCTTAAGAGTGGGCTCTTTAAATTCAAATTCTTATAAAGAAAACCTTAAGGAGACTAATTTGCAAGTTTGATATCGTAAATTGTAGGAAAATTAGTTGTGTATATGTATCTAAAATTTATGTCGAATTCCTCGTTATATGTCGTTTCTATGACAGATTTCAGTGTGTCACTCAATCACGCCTGTTTAATATACCATCTGATTTCTAACTAAAGGGAACCCATATAGGAAGACAAAATCACATAAGCCTGAAAGGTTAACATTGATATCTAGTTTCTGAAGTTAACTGTTTCTCAAGATGTATCTATACATTGACAAAATCCAACTACCAACCAAAGGTCTAAACGTGAAGACCAATCATGTAAATTCCAGCTTTTCCCTTGTATAATTTACAAGGATATTAGAAAATTGAACATGCAATGGCGAATTCTGAATAAACAAATTATTGAAATTTAATAAACATTCCAGTTTCAATTACGATAAAGTCAATTATTCTCTGCGTCTGGGATTAGAAAGATCGAGTCCCTAATTAAATGCAGAAATAACCTAGCACAAATTTAATTCGCCGAATTTTGAAATTAATTATATTTACCATCACCCACTTGCGAAGCGACTGGCTGATCCAAAATTATTAGTCAGCACGATTTTTACCTTTCCTATCTTCTTTTATTACAGAAATATAACTACCAAAAACGTAATAACGACTCATGACTGAATTAACTTTGATAAATTTCGAAAAAATTGTAATGAAAGAGCAATTTATTATTCTCTCCAGATATTTGTATTAAAATTTTTATTGCTCTTTTTATAGCTTCTAGGAAAGTTGAAACGGTATAAATTTAGGGATCAGTTGATCGAACGACCCAATTATCTTCCAGATCGAACTCTGAATAGAAATCGATATAAGTAATAAATATCTTCCAATATCATGCTGTATAGGTATGACAGTTAAGATTCGCGAAAAAAATACAGCCACATCGGTGATCTGAATCCTAAAAAAATTGTCCATATATACCGAAAGGGGTTACTGTTGAGCCCGGACTTGGCATGTTCACTCTCATTTAAATTTAGCATACTTCATTGCACTTCGTTTGCGGCGATTATTGTAAACAAATAGTTCGAGAGGGGTCAAAGTTTACAAAATTTCAAAAATCTGCAAGCCTTTGAACTCTGGTCGAAATTGTTAAATCTCAAGCTACTGAAACATTAAGAAGATATCCATCGGTATAAACATGACGCAGTTTTATAAAATGGTCATTTACCCTTTATAATTTTCCGTTTCGTTTATCACTGTGAAACGTTTGCAGAATTTATGTCAGAAAACGGCAGATTCGTAAGAAACGGGCCATCTTACATAAAATGCCAATTTCATACCTAAAATGACATCGAACGAAACATGCTCAATATTCTTGACCTCAACATCCTTATGCAAAATTTCCCCCAATTGTCCCCTAATTCTGCGGTAAAACGCTAAAACGATGAAACGCCCTAAAATAGATCCGGTGATTTATTTATATAAGATTTTTAATGGCAAGAATGTCCAGATGTTTATCTTGCTCACTAGCTCTTTTTCGAGGTTCCATTTTGATACAAAATCATTTACACAAATTCATTGAATATATTGCATTCATTCACACCCGCTCTTTTCGACTTTCAATGCACGTAACTTGATCGAAATGTTAATTTGCTATCTCCAGCCACGATGACCCTTGAATAATCTCCATGTTGGCAGTGAAATTATTTCACTACTGGCGTTTCCCGGTCGCATTTCATTATCATACCGGGAGAGTAAGTTACATTCCAAAATTTTATACCTTATGGTATTTGAATTTCGCGGAGCATGTGATGGAATTTTCATCATTAAAATTTTATTTCTTCTATATTATCTGCGTTGTAGGCACGTGAACTGGTTAACAACAGTTTCCCCCCTCTTCAGTAATCGTTCAAAATTGCGAACTGCCTGATTAGAGGGTCGCAACCGGAATATGACAGCTTTTTTGTTGAAGAAGCATCCGAAAGATGGCTTCGAATGTTTTTCATGAATTGACGTTTAGTATGCAATCAGTAAATAGGAAATATGATAGTTATAACAGAGAGAGAGAGAGAGAGACCCTAACATAAAATGAAAGATCGATATTCGTGCTCATATCCGTGAAAAATTATAGATGGAAAATTGGACGAGTAGAAATAGAGGTTTGAGCAACCTCGCTTGTGATTTACAATGAGAAATGTCATATTTAAAATGCCTGTATTTCTACAAAAATTTTGAGTCTTAATCCACCTCATAAAGTAAAATGTGAGAATCACTTGGCGGCGAAATTTCTGCGTTCTATTAATGTACACCTTTTTCTGACATAAATAGTTGGTAACACGTTAATTACATATCAGCCTTTTCCTATATGTTTACATTTTACCTTAAAAACGTCGAGCCATAAGGAATCATTTACTTCGACATGGACCTAACTTTGGAATAGTTAAGAAATGTACACATCCTCGCGATTATAAAACCCGCACAGCACATCTGTGCATGCGGGTTGCCTATACAACTTATTCAGGGGCCAAAGCATTAAGCCCGTTTCTTTCACCGGTTCCCAAATCAAGGGTTTCTGAATTTCGTGCATTTATTCCAAACCTTCTATACTACGCATGATTATTTCTGTTGACACATTAGAAATGATTTTTTTATTAATGCTAGGTTTTTTAAGGTTGAAAGTCAAGCTCATTCTGAAGGAATAGGAAGATGAAAGTGCCCCGAAATTGGAACTCCTTGCGACTTACAAAAATTTCGCGATCTTTACGGTTCAAATTAGAAGCGCTAGCTTCGATTAAAAAATGTAACAGTGAGTTGCATGTACCTCCGTATCGGAGGGACAACGCTTAATAAGTTTCCGAATATCAATTAACATTTCGTTAATGTTTAATATTTGACGGTTTATATCAAGTATTAATAATCTTTGAAACTGGGTAGTACAGTTTGAGACAAGATTAGAATATCTCTGGTTGGGAAAGAGTGTCACATTCAAACTCAAGGAACTGAGTGACCATTGGGTCTACGGTGACCTCAAAACAATGTTTGAGTAACCATCTCATTTAATTTGAAGATAAACCTAAATCGCTTGGAAACACTTTTAATCTCTGAATGAAGTCAGCGGACTCCGCCGTTATCAAAGATGAAAGCTCATGGGGAGGAAGTTGCGTAACTCTCCGAGGAGAAAGGAAGTGTTTCAAAATCAGGTTGCTGAGAATGTAAAGAGAGTTCGGGACATGAATTGAGGATGAGGCAGAGTAAGTGTTTGGTCTAGGGAAATTTTGAGCCTTGCAACAGAAAGGAGTAAATAAATAGAGGGGTGAATGTGGAGTTTGTGTTAGAGATTAGGCTTGAAGGAGGAACAGCTCCTAAAGTTTGCGGGGAGGGAGAGGAAAAAGGGGAAAACGGAACTAATGGGGAAGTAAAGGGAAGAAGTTGAAAATGTTCACAAAATGAGTGTAATCTGATGCTGCTCATGGTAGGGATGTTATAGAAAGATTGATTGCTTTCAACATTTACCTGACAGAGGCAAAATGAACGCCTACGTTAACACTGAATGATGAAAACATTCGAATTCAATTAGTGTAATATTTTGCTCAGAATGAAGGATTAATGTTTGATTGACATGAAACATACCAAGCGTTATGTAATTAGTAGATTTCGTATAAACATAATTGGAAGTAATACAATATAACGATCTCTTCCTATTAGAAAGGAACTTTTGAAGTGATAGAAATTAAGGCTCCATTAATTCAATTACGTTGACTGTTTAGATTATTTTCGTTTCTTAGTTTAAGCGGAAAACTCTAGGTTCATATTCCTTACGAAGAAGCAATCGTATCATTTTATTTTAATTTTGATAGAATCATTCGTGAAACTTTATTTCAAACTCACTTGAGTTCCATATTTTTCTGTGAGCTCAGTGTACTTAGGAATCCAACGTCTTTAATGAATTAAAGACGCATAAGATATATATGCTTGGAGCAATTTTTATCGTAAATTGTTAATAAAAATGCTGAAAAGAAACTCATTACTTCAGAATACTTCTCGTAGTAAGATGAATCCGTTTCTTTTGCTTGTTTTTACCAAGAATTGTGAAATAATTACAAAATTTACATTAATTCATTTAGAGAAATTTACATTGCTTTTATCACATGTACGAACGATTCATTGATATATATGTAAACTCTTGTGAAATAACAGTATCCATGACATAATTGCTGAATAAAAAAAAATCGAGAGATAACTGTACTTTTCTTATCTAATTAACATAGAATAATTAACGAAACCACAAGTTGTGGGTGAAATTTTTACATGGTTTTTGAAATACACTAAATTAATTTTTTTAAATAATTTATTATTAAATAGAATTTTATAAACTTTTGGATTAATGATGAAAATATAAGGAGAGATCTTTCTCAAAACACGATATTGTGAGATCTGAATTGGATATTAAAGTCAGACGTTCATAACTATGGAAAAAACGAAGAAGCCGAAGCTTATATCATATGAAAATTTCAAATCGAAATTTTCAAAATTATATGAATCACTAATAGAGACAACTTGTAACATATTAAATTTTATAGATTATTTCGGACCTAAGGAAACTGTAGAATATCAAAGAAGCTAAAGTAAATATTGTAAATACATAACAGGTAAAATGTCATAACGTAATTGTGTTATTACGTAAGTAATGACAAAATGTAATTTTTGCTTCCTACGTAAATATGCGTATTAGGGGAAATTTATGAAAAATTCCATTATTTCTCAACGATTACATAATATCCAAAGCTAAGAAAGACGCAAATAGCATCAATCTAAACCTCTTTCACCTTTCCCTGAGCTCTTGCTAGTTTAACGAAACATAAAACTGATGAACATTTCTGCGAAATATCTACTCATAAAACTGCAATTCATGACAGTATTGAAACCTTCATTTTGTGTAAATAATCAATTAAATTGGCAAAAACTTAGGTACATTTCTTCTTCTTCAAGCATATACCTTCTTTCTTTATGTTTAGTTAAGCCTTCCTCTTAATAACGCACATGAGTACCATGCAACTAATATGTTTAGTGATAACTGTGCAGACATTTACAGCCAATATTGCATGATATGTAATCTTGGAAAACGTACGAGACGAAATAAATAGCAAAGAATAGATGACGAGTTTCCTTGGGATGGTAACGCAAATCAAAATAACCAGGCTAACATGACCATGTCACATTTTCCTTTTTCAATGTAAACCACCAAAGAAGAACGTAGAAACAAAAGGTTGAGAGGAAGGAAATCTCATTTACAAGGGTAAAGTTATGACAGCGGAAGATGCGAAGCTTAAATTAAAGTCAGTAAGGCCCTACAATCCCAGAAGAATATTCTCTTCCTAACTTCCTGTAGTGAATGACAAAAATAATCCCTAAGGGTGTCTATGAGCGACACTCTGACGTTGAAGAAGATGGACTTAGTTCCGCTAAATTAAACTACGACGAGCGGTTCTTAGTTCAGATTCCATTCGCAGCTGTATTTGCGTAAAATCGTGGTTCTTAGCAATCGAAATTTTCCGGATAAATAAACTACATGACACATATGGAAAAATAAGGTTTCATCGGAAATTTTTCTCGGGAAATCGCTCTATCAGGATATGATTCATTATAAATATGATATCCTAAGAAAATAATTAAGGGACCAAAGGAAGATGCCCACCCATTGAAGGCGAACGTTTTGAGAAGTTCGTTCTTAAAAGTTAAAATTCGAGCTGTTGGGGGAAAGTCTCCTTAAAGAAGTTCAAAATAAGAAGAATCAAAGGAGCGCCCAAGTTAGGGATGAGTCAGACAGAGTTGAGTTATGAAGTGAAAAGACGTTAAAAGGGAGGGTAGGTACCAAGAGTTATTGATTGACTATCCTTTTCTTGATTGGTTACGAAATCAGTCAAAGCCACGAGAGGGTCAAAAATCGTAGTCTAGCGATAAGACGAAATGTCTTAGGAATTTATGGAATAATAAGTTAAGAAATAAACTGGCAAAAGAAAGAACATACATGTAAAAACCAATGAACTTTGTTTATGCGTCTCAGATGCTTCAGTTTTAGTATTTCTTAGCACCGATATAAACAACAATAAAAGTAATTTAATCTAAATAAGGAAGCAAGCAATGCACATGTAATGGGAGCCTTTACATAGCATTTACTTGCATTGGCTTTACGGAAGCTAATACATAAATAAATATAATAACTATGGATAATTGTGATTAGAAGCTCGGAAAAAAGGAATTTCTCTATCGAACCTAGATATTATAGGAAAATAATTTAGGATGCCAAGTTTTAAACAAAAGTTAAATGAATAAATAACGTCTTTATTTTGGACGATATTGAGATTTAAAAGTTAATTAAAATAAATTGTAAAAACAGATGAAAAAGGTGTATATAACGAAATAGAATATTAATTATATTCTAAAAGTAATCAATGGAAACTTAATCGGTTTGGTAAACATCGAGTTGCCATTATGTTATTGGTTATAATATATTTCATCGATTGAAGTATTAATTATAAAGTAATATTTTGTGTGTTATCTTTGCATTTTTTAAAAGACGCCACACTTTTACTTTAATGATTCCAAATTACAGTCTCAAGTTATCTTTGCCCTTGGGCGACTGATAACCAGCCCGCTCCTATATTCGAGGCATGTTATTAATAATAATAATAACAACAACAACTTATTTATCGAAAACGAGAAGTCCTAAGACAAATCTATTTCAATAAGTATTTTTTTAAGAACACAAAAACCATTCCCTAACAGGATAAATTCGATTAACAGGGACTCGAACCCAAGACTATATGGTTGGGGCGCTAGCAGGCTAACCAATCCGCCGTGATGCCAGAGTGGTTATGCTCATCTCTTGCAATGAGACGTGCAATAGACATTGAAGCTGTGAATTAGAAATATAATGTGCATAATCATAAGAGATGTCTACAGAGTATCCTGAAATATACCTCAATAGGATTACGGTACTTAAGGGCGCGAATGTTAAATTAATAGGACAGGGATTCAGAGGAAATCTGGGGAACGAAGCGAATCGTACGGTACGGGGCGAAGGAGACAAAGAGGAGAGAGAACAATTATCGACGGCAGGAAGAAAACTAGGGTGATAAAGGAGAAGGAAATGAGAAAAAGGGAAAGATTCTCGCAGTGGGCTTATGAAGGGGGTCGGTTGAGGAAGAGAGGAAGTCAACAAGTGAGGAAGGGAACACGTGATGACAATATTGAGAGGAAGGGGTAGGGGTGGGGGAGTAAGGCGACGGGGAGGAGATGATTAAAGGGAAGAGCGGCGTTGGAGTGCCCCGGGGAAGAAGGGAGCATTTTAAGAAAAATGGAGGAAAAGAAAGCGTTTCTGTTGAAAAATGATTCCGAGAGAAGAGAAAGGGAAGTGAGGAGAGATGGGGTGATGGGGAGTTAAGTGGGGCTTGTGTCAGTGAGTAACTGCACTTGCCAGTCACTGTGTGCGTGCATTTGCGTGGTAAGGAGATGCTCTTCTAAAGATTCCCTAATATTCTCTAGATTGTACTGCCGTTTGACTTTAAAACTTGTTGTATTCTGTATGCAATGAGTAGGGGTTCAGTATTCACCGCGGAAGCTGGTTTCAAACTCATGCCTAAAACATTAGATGCCAAAACCTCAGGAGGGGCAGTGAGGCTTACCAGGCCAGATGAGGAGTGAAGTATTTTGCCCTCGCACTCGGCACTGAGTCCTAATGCCAAGAGTGGAAAAATTAGCCCTACAAAGTGAGAGCAGAACGATGAATAATACATTTCTTTCGACACCTTATGATGTTACTATGTAATTAAACCGGTCGTATATAAGAATTAAAATTTTTTTTAAGCCCACAAAGTGTTTCTCCTTACGATATTTACATGGAAAACGCCAACAAGGTTACGCACGAATATGTTAATTTTACATTTGATAAAACTTAATAATAATAATAAAGGACTTTATTCAGGGCGAGATTGAGACTAACAAGTCTCTTCTTACATCTAACCCTTTGTCATATGAGACAAGAAAAGAGAGAGATAGCTTGCAAAAGTACAAAGAAGAAAACTACTTTGTGGATTAAAAAACCTAAGCTAAGAGCTCAGGGAAAAATCTCCACAGCAGGAAAACACCCTCAAGAAGGAGGGTGTGAAAAACCTGCGGAACCTACGGGTATAAAACTAAATTTGATGATGAAAGTAGAAAAACGCATGGTTCACATGCTTCATGCAAAATATAGGTATATCTCTAAATGGCGATTCCCATCAATATTCTTTATGGGACAGTTAGTTGTGAGTAGAATATTTGTTATAATTTAGTCACACAGTCATGACCTCTTGGTAGGGCTATAGAAAAAATACAGTTATGACGGGTTGACACTCCTTAATAAATCCAAAATTTCTATTTCACTAAACAAAGCTGTTATCGCAACACTAAAATGTTAAAAAATGGTGAGGTGTAAGGCTGAAACGGCTCTGAAATATCTGTTTCTAAACCCTTAAGAAGGAAAAGGAGGACGTTTATGCTGCTCTGGAATGTTATGCGGCCTTAATTTGGGTCCCCTTCCAAGAGGCATCCGAGCAGAAGGGTGTTAGGGAAAGTCGAGATGATGGATGATTTTTCGGGAAGAGTGGAAGAGACTCGACCGAAAACGTCTTTATTGGACACACTGTGAAATGGCATTATTTTCCCGGAATTTTCCGCTTTATTTACGCCATTTGAGATTAATGAATCGCTACATTCGTCCTCTATGAAAATATCTCGGGAAGAGTTTAACCTCAGAATTCCTCGGGACGTTTCTTGAAGGCGTCATAAATTATTGACGGCGGCTGAATTATGAACGGATGACATTTTGGCAAATTTTAACTTGGAACGCACCCTCGAAGCATTTTAGGCGTACCTCACTTTTATCCTCGGCTTGAAGATGAAGACTTATGCGCTAAGATGGAGGATCCGCCACCGAATATTTTGAAAAAGATTAATGGAATTTGATTCATACCGGCTTCAAAGCGATGTGAATTTGCTACTTAGGAATATGAATGACGTTCCTTAGCCTGAAATTAAGCTATTAGAAGACGCTCTTCAATTTTGGGCGTTAAAAGAGCTAGGCACTGCACATTGAAGGGTAAAAAAATTTTTAAATTAATTATTTTTTGTGAGAGATCCGTTCACTATCCATCTTTTCGTGTGAATCTCATGGTAATCGTAGTAGTATTGTAAAAGTTCCAATCGGGAATCGAACCCGGAACCGCTTTCAGCGAGGTCGACGCGTTGCCCACTTGGTTACCTGGGAACCCTAGTTAATCTCATGAGTTAACCATCCATAGTGGCGGAGTGGTTAGTGCGCTTACATTACAACCTCAAGGTTCCAGGATCGAATCCCGACTAATTATGATAATAACACGGCTTTGTTTGGGCGAGATTGAGGCTATTGAGTCTCTTCTTACATCTAACCCTTCGCCATATGAAATTTAAAAGAGATAGCTTGAAAAAGTACACTAAAGAAAACTACTTTGTGGGTTTATAAACCCAAGTTTGCACTCGGGAAAAACTACACCGTAGCAGGAAAACGCCCACAAGAAGAGTGTGTCAAAACATGCAAAATCTAGTGAAAGTTACATAAGCATTAAGAAAAGGGCAGGTTGAATTACATCTGAAAATTATTATTTCAGATATAATTAGATTATTTCAGATTATTTCAGACACAAAACAGGTAAAAATAAATTTTCATAAAAATTATCCGAAAAAGTGCTATATGAAATACAAAAATACCAAAATAGGTCAGTATCAAGATAGCAATGAAAGTACTTAGTGCGAAGATAAAATAAGGGAAATAATTGAGTTCATTACTAATGATCAGCTTTGTCAATATTATTGGATAGAATCTAATTAAATTTATCATAATACTAAGCTTAAAACGTCATATTTCGAAGACACATACTTGGAAATATGGAGATTGGAGATATTATATGAACATACAAATATTTTATCCTATCCAGATAAAGGCTTCTCAATGAGTACAACATAACCAGCAATTAAACAATTACACACTAAACTGCATTACAATTGTATGCATACGTAAACAGTTACGTTAATGGAAATTTTATGGGTGGGGAATGGTTTTCATAGATTTTAATAGTGATTCTTATTGACAAATGTGTTAGTTCGTCAACAAATAATTACTAAAAGGAAGTAATTTGTGTCTGACTGACCACATCAAAGATATTCTTGTTATTTTTAATGATATTTGGTTGCAATTTTAGCGGATAATTAACTTCGTGCTTCATTTTACGTTTCCAATAGACGGTCGGCACCGCCGACTACGACAAAAGTTTGCGACAGTAAACTTAACAATGGAGAAAATCTCTGAATCAAACTCAAGTTCGCCTCTAGAGGAANAATCATAAGAAGACATTTAAAAATAAAGAACATGATCAATCATTCTATAAATATAAAGACTTTTATTTCTTACTTTTCCATAAATTCGACCTCATTGTCATGAGAAGAAGCTTTAGAGTTTCCTAATATTTGCTCCTAAACCATATTCCTGATCTGGGATCACCCATAAGGTTTTGTTTCTTCATAGAGATCGAAATATATCGATACGAAATTTTGCAGATCAGCTTTACTTACTTTGGATCACTTAACATCTGCGATATGGATATTCAAAACTGCACGCTGGCTATCTGGCTATAAGTTAAGCAAATATTTTTGCAAATGCCTAAATATGAGTGAACGGGAAGGCAAAATTGTTCGATGCTCCGATTTGTTCTGAGCCTTCATTTGAATGTGGATCAAGATTCTTGGCTCCATAGAAAACCGAGTAGTAGGCTAGCATGCATCAAGAGAAGATTATGATGATATATCAGTTTCATCAAAACTGAACTTAAACACCGTCTAAAATTATGACTAAATACCAAAAAGTAGCGCAATTTTTTTCATGATTTATGTGGCTAATAAATGCTATATAATTTATGTGGTTAATATATTTGTAAATAATGGTCAGAGAAATTTTGAGAAATATCTATCATAAATGATGATGAATGAGAAAAATAGAATTCAATCAGCTGAAATGAAATTCCTCAAATCGATAAAAGGCTGCATATTACAAGGTAAATCAGCTATAAAATCATGAGGGAAGATTTTATTAGTTTTAAATTAGAAGATAAAATAAAATAGTACAATATCAAATGGTGAGAACATTCTGTAAAAATACAGCCGGACCACCTCCCCCAAAATTGCCATCGAGTACGTACAAACGTAAAGGATGTAAAGGAGAATAAGTAGAAAAATGGTCAATTTCATATACAATTGTATTATCTTAACATTAACGAACGAAGATTTTTTTAAAAAGAGCCCTCTAAGTCTAAGGAAATAATGTTTTTCGGAAGAATCTCATTTACGATTATTTTGAAATATCCATTTATTTATCTACAAAAAAATATTTGTTTTTTCGATCACATTCATGCTATACAACCAACTGAATTAGTTGGATAAACGACGTAACCGGTTTTGTTAATAATGTAAGCGATGATAGGTTGAACATGGCTTTCAAAACTTGATTGAAATGCATGAAGGAGAACTGACTGAAATGACAGATGACATTGAAGCAGATAAATTAGCATCAAATAGTGGAATGGGCAATTGTTTATTACGATATCTAATTAAAAATTGTAACTTGAAAATCACTTTTAATAAATATGGAATTTAATTAGTGCCAAAACTTCGTTCACTAATTAAAATTATTATTTGACTGACTTTTAATGCCAGAAAATATAATTTCCGATGTCTTTGTTTATTACTATTTTACTACTACTCAATTATTTATTTTTTAATACCAGCCCAATAATTTTCTATACCAAACATTCATTTCTTCCGCCAACGAGAAAGTAATCGATTAGACTCATAGTGCATGCACCCCCTGCCATACACAGAAAGGCGGCTTACAGGCAACATGTGGATGCAGATGTTTTTATTTTCAAGCTATGTCAACAGATTTCCATCAGTGTTGAGATCCAAAACCATTATGGTTTCCTTAGATATAGGCTTTTGTTAATTTTTCCTATACCCCAGTCAACTTAATACGAAATAAATGCTGAGTTATGCATATTACAAGCTTGATACACTACACAAATGCTTGTTAAGTAGCCATAGTGGCTACCTTATGAGGCTGCGTATGAAAATTTTACCGTTTACGTGCAAGCCGAGTCCATCTTCCCATAGAATCCAGAAAAAGGAGAATTAGTAGAGCTGAGGGTATGATCGGGACCAACTTCGTTGTTTTTGTCGGCGAGATCCTTACCAGTACGACCAAGAGCATCACCGCGTATACCCCTTCTACTTTTCTCATCCCCTAACTTCTGCACATTTGGACGCATACTTAGAGCGTGACAGCTATACATATATTATTTAATCATCTAATATACGTATTTACCAATATGTTCCCTAGACAAACTTCCCTACCCCGGGTACGGGTACCTCAGTTTAGGAACCCCAGCAATGTAGTCCAATTGAATAACATTAATGAATATCACTATCAACACTCCATTAGAGTTATAAAAATTACCCTTACTATAGCCCAAACAATATATTCATTCTAACATGCTAACAATTTAAGTTTAAATAAAATTTTCATCTCTTTTAAGGTTGAAATGCAGTTTTTCTCGTTAATATGAGTCAGTAGTGGAAGAAATTTGGCTTAAAAATAAAATTTTTACGATAGCTTTAAGGATATTTTTATAATTAAAATGACAAATTTTACATTAGTTTATACCAGACTTAAAAACAGTAAGCCCACTGATAATATTTAAACAAATCCAAGTGTGAGGTATACCGATTTTTATGAAAATTCTTCTGTAGGAGTTAATTATTTATTCATTAACTTTCAGTTATTAGCTTTAACTGCTATGCAGTTCTGTTTGGTTATTTCCGATTAATTTTCATGGAATCAGTGTTATTTCATTGTATAGCCATCAAGCAGTTCACTGGTTTCATTAAGTATCATTTTCACCTTTGACCTTTGCTGAATATTATATCGCCAAAATGTATTTTTCATTTAATCGAATGCTTAACTTTCAATATATGATATAAATTGGAATGCGATTGCATTGTGACTTTTTAATTAAATTTATCATAATACTAAGCTTAAAACGTCATATTTCGAAGACACATACTTGGAAATATGGAGATTGGAGATATTATATGAACATACAAATATTTTATCCTATCCAGATAAAGGCTTCTCAATGAGTACAACATAACCAGCAATTAAACAATTACACACTAAACTGCATTACAATTGTATGCATACGTAAACAGTTACGTTAATGGAAATTTTCTGGGTGGGGAATGGTTTTCATAGATTTTAATAGTGATTTTTATTGACAAATGTGTTAGTTCGTCAACAAATAATTACTAAAAGGAAGTAATTTGTGTCTGACTGACCACATCAAAGATATTCTTGTTATTTTTAATGATATTTGGTTGCAATTTTAGCGGATAATTAACTTCGTGCTTCATTTTACGTTTCCAATAGACGGTCGGCACCGCCGACTACGACAAAAGTTTGCGACAGTAAACTTAACAATGGAGAAAATCTCTGAATCAAACTCAAGTTCGCCTCTAGAGGAAGAAATGAGGAAGGTGGGTATGAGATAGAGGACGCATTATAAGCCATACGTGAGGACGTGTTGATTAAACCGCTTTTGTTTGAATGCAGCTGAAGGGATGGGAAGTTCCCAGAAGGACCCAACTCCCTTTCTCTCGATAACTTGAAAAACTGCAGGCCTAAAACCGGCCTCCACTTCCGCTTCAGCCGAGAACAAAAGGAAGAGGTTGGAGGATATTGAATGGTAGACGAGAAGTGGACAATGGAGAGGATAGATTGGAATGGAATGAGAGAGTATGGTAGCTAAAGTGGAGCTTGCTATTGGGTGCTGGGATCGGCAAAAGGAAGTATCTGGTACTGTCGGGTTTGAACTCATTCTAAATCAAGTAAAGGCAAGGGAGCGCGAAAAAGTTCTGAAGAAATCTGGATCATAGCTGGGAAGGGAAAGTGGTGGGTCTGCCGAAAAGTGTCGTATTCGAGAATTAGGAAAAGTACAGTGAAAGGCGATACGTTTCGAATAAAGTGTTATAACAAATCAGTGAGCGTTACTCAAACGCTTCAGGACGCTGGATGGGAAACTTTGGAAGATAGAGGTTTTAAACAAAGACTCAATTAAATTAGTAAATTTAGAGAAAGTGGTATATTCTTAGAAGGTGTTGCTTTTTTCCCCCTTTTTCAGAGTTACAACTTTGTTTACACATCCGATGAGGGACGAACGTGCCGATATAGCATCANGATGTAAAGGAGAATAAGTAGAAAAATGGTCAATTTCATATACAATTGTATTATCTTAACATTAACGAACGAAGATTTTTTTAAAAAGAGCCCTCTAAGTCTAAGGAAATAATGTTTTTCGGAAGAATCTCATTTACGATTATTTTGAAATATCCATTTATTTATCTACAAAAAAATATTTGTTTTTTCGATCACATTCATGCTATACAACCAACTGAATTAGTTGGATAAACGACGTAACCGGTTTTGTTAATAATGTAAGCGATGATAGGTTGAACATGGCTTTCAAAACTTGATTGAAATGCATGAAGGAGAACTGACTGAAATGACAGATGACATTGAAGCAGATAAATTAGCATCAAATAGTGGAATGGGCAATTGTTTATTACGATATCTAATTAAAAATTGTAACTTGAAAATCACTTT
The DNA here is from genome assembly GCA_000376725.2 of Ladona fulva. Classification (NCBI taxonomy): domain Eukaryota; kingdom Metazoa; phylum Arthropoda; class Insecta; order Odonata; family Libellulidae; genus Ladona; species Ladona fulva. Next base: position 385,421 of record KZ308414.1, read on the forward strand.
TAATAAATATGGAATTTAATTAGTGCCAAAACTTCGTTCACTAATTAAAATTATTATTTGACTGACTTTTAATGCCAGAAAATATAATTTCCGATGTCAAAGCAGATATGATCGTATTCATTGATAAAACGTTAATTTTATTATGCAAACACTTTATGTCTGCATTTCCATCTACCGCGGATTTTTCACTGCTCTGAGTGAAAGAGGAAATGGTATCCAACGGAGTTAAACATCCAGATATGAGAAACACATAAAAGAGCAAAAACAGAATTATCCATATTAAACAACAATACCCTAATCAAATTAGTTTTGGACTTTCGATAGGATACAATATGAAGCTTTACGGAACTTCATTCAACGAATTCCTTGGATAATTTTAGATGCATTGAGGAAGGAATGTTCCACCCAATAACTAATTCATGCATAAACGGATTTATTTTAACCTGTATGCCCAGCGATTCTTCAGCGGTGTTTGTATGGTAAAATTGCGAGAGACTATTCTTTGTATTCTTATCTCACTGGTTAATTGGAAGATGGGACTTTATAGTCTCAATTTCGCCAAATAAAGTCCCATGTATGTATGTATTCTTTCGCATGCTTTCATTTACCATTGGCTCTATTCTCATGGGGGGGGGGCTGTTGAACCCCAAGACCACCCCCTTGACTACGCCTTTGGCCATACACTTCCAAAAGAAAATACCACAACATTTTCCTTTTCATATCAAAATAACTTTAACCGTATTACTATCGAGCTGTCTCTGAATGTATCATTTGGTCAGCCAATACGAAAAAATTAAGCCTGAGTGAGATGACATGCATAGAAATGTTACTTACTCACTTTAAATCATTATCGATTCACGATTTTCAGAAGAGTTGACAAAAATTTGTAGGGTTAAGGGATTTTTGCAGTCAGACGTCATAAAAATAGGTTATAAAATTATGCTTATATCTTGCCTTTGAGTTTAAATTCTTGAAATGTTCAATGGCCTTGTTGCGGAGATTCGTAAATATTGCCCTCTTCATGTTACCTGCTGTTACTTAAGAACTAAAGAATGCGACCGTAAGCGATTATGTAAACGAGTCGCTTAGCGAAAACGATGTTATAACCGATGCTCGAATTTTCCTCGAAGGGGAAGAAAGTCCTGAGAGTAAAGGGATGAGTGAAAATAAATCGAGGAGATGAAAGTTCGGCATTAATGAGGCGAATATATGAGAGGATCATTCGCTGAATCGAATCGAGCGAAGATGCTGAGGAGATTATGGACGGAGTGAGGGAAATAAGGCATAAAGAGGCAAAGGAGCCGAAGGCAGTCGACATAATACATCTCGGGGAAAGATAATTACGGAGATGCCTTAGAATCGAGGAAAGCGAACGTCTCGGAGTGATTCGGGAAAGAGAGAAGAGGCTAGGGTAACGTCAAATAAGGAGAAGAGAGCGACGATCTTAATTCAACCAGAAAAATAAACATCCCGCCGAAATGCGAGATTTCGATTTGATCCGGAGTGCTCGTTCATTAGGCGGATCGTCCGCATAATCTCATAGAGACTACAATGGGCAATCATCCAGAGAATCGTTTTCGATTGAGCATTTTATAACTCTTCGCCGCCAAACCAGAACGGCAAAACTGCTATTTGAACATCTATCATTTCCTTCCGTGAGACGTTTTTTTACGAGCAGCTATTGAGCTTAATTTGTCATGAATATCCCTTAGAACTTCCAGAAAATGTCCAGTCGGGTTCAAAAGTCTCCTGTATTCTGAAGATTTGCTGCGTCTGTAAGAATTGTTCTTCATTTGTTCTTCAATTACTAAACGTCCGTAGAAATTTCCGATAAATTCCCCACAAATTTTCTGGCGTAAGATGAGCGATTATTAGGAACTTACTTTGCTGAAATAATTTTATTTTTGTATCCGATTTTAGATTTTTCGGTGTAATTGTAATATTTTTAAGTGTGATTGTGAAGAAAAGTCGGTTCATTATCGTACCAGTTGAGAGAATGCCACAACTTATACATAAGATTAGTAAGTGCTGAAAATACGATTGATCAATGAAAGTGAGTCATTTGACTTTGGAATAAAGCAGAATTTGAGGAAGAGGACGGAGGATTGGCGCATGAAAATTTAAACCTTATCTGCGATATATTGCAACTCGTTTATAAAACGTGACCTTTATTAGAAGAATGAATAACTTTGCATTCAATTGAATGGTTAATTCTATCACGTGGCTACTTGCGACAACAGCATAAGGATTAGTCGAACTCTAAACGCTTTGAACAAAGACAATTCTTAACAACTCTTTCAAAGGTCTTTATTGAAATGATTCCAATGGTTGAATCCTTCAATTAGAGTACTAGGGATAGAATTCACCATGATACTTCATGTGAATACCCAGCGCACTTTGTTTGATATTCCATCCTTTTTAAAAATGATATCGCGACGGACTTAAAAGTCAATAGCAGCTGATTTGAATCTCTTTGAATTCTAAGTCCCATTTCATTTAACTTGAAGTGGAAGGAAGTGTTACGTATGAAAGAGATGAGAAAGAAATTAGTTTCAATCACAAGATATCATATAAAAAATTAATAAAAGAGCATTTGAAATGTTCAGGTTTGCAGAGAGATATATTACGAAAGAGACAGACAAGTAGTGAAACTACGGGTGGTGAGATATAATGCGCTAATAACATCAAAGAAGTTACTTGATATTAGTAAATGAAAGAAGAGATGGAAACATTTTAAGGAAACGTAATTAAACGTATTATGATAACTAAATATCCATAGAATCACTAACAAATCACATGTCTAACGAAGAAAGGTAAGTTAATTAGAAATTACAGAGGACATCGATCTAAATACATAATGTATCCTCTGAATCCTGCAAAATAGATAATTTGAACGAATTTTTGAAAAAAGCAGATTTTAGAAAGTTTAAACATGCTAAATGAATTTCCCAGATGAATAGTCTAGGTAGGAGAAAACCCGGTGAAGGGAGAAATTACGAGGAAAATTTAGGATGTGGTAATCAGGAAGGAAAGATGGATTGGTGAGGACCAGGTCGGTTAAAGGTCAGAGAGAGGCTTCTGTAAGTAAATGAGTGGGACTTGAGAGATTGTGTATCCTCTTCGGATAGGTTCGGTCAGTAAGTCTTCCTTCTGAATGCCAAGAGAAGCCTTCTATGACATTGTTCCTGGGGTGAATTACTATCCTGTACCCTTAAAAATCCATTATGTGGGTTCATTTTTCCTTTAAATGGAAATTACGAGAGGGTACAAGGGAAGGGACTTAATTCAATTTTCACTAAGTCTTGTTATTACTCAACATACGGAGTTCCGATTAAAGGTAATATGCTCTAAGCCTCGGCAGTTAAAATATGGATGTTTTCAATCGAAACTTGATTTAGATTTATGAATTGCTGCATTTTTCTAAAAACCCACTTGTTGGAATTTTCCCAACAATCCCCTTTTCGTCGTTTATTCTGCTGTTCTAAGCTAGGTAAGTTTCCTTATGCAGCATCTATTACATTTTTACTTATTTTCTTCTCAATGCAATCAGACTTCATATGATCAGTTTCCTAAACTTTCAGCATAGTCATTGCGGTGACAATATTTCAGAGTTGGTCCTCCATTTTCGAGATTTTTTATTCTTAAAATGCGGCTGGTTGAACCAAGCGCATTTGGTTCTTAAATGTTATTTCTTTCACCTGCGAACCAATCTTTTATCACGCTCCATAGCCTATTTCTAGGCTATTTCAGGTAATTGAGTAATCAGAGTACTATTTTTGTGACTAATAAATCTCCCTTCTATTCCCTGGAATTGTATTTCATCTATTTATTTTTTCAGTCTTCGCCTTTCAGACATAACCTACCTAAATACTTCAGAGGACTGCCCCATTTGTATATACGATCCCATTCAAGGCAGTAGATCTGTTTATGGAACGCAAAGTACCAAATATTGCCACTGGAAAGAAAAAACCAATTTAGCTTGAGTATCACAGCATGAAACAGAGGAATGCGAATGCGCTTCTACGTATTCGATATCTCCTATCTCTCATGTATACATCTAAAAAAAGGAGAGCTTAGCAAATATCTCCCGCCTGATAGTGCTTCTGAATCAAACTGCAGACGCTACATAAAAGAGATCACTTGATCTACGCCACGAAAACCTCAAAAAGAGATCGTATAGTCAACCTATCTACTCAGTTAATCTCCTAATGGATTTGTGCAACAATATCTATGATGAGGCTTTCGAAATAAAAAAGAATCTACTCTAACTCCCCACACCGTTAATCTCCTAATGGATTTCCGCAACAGTATCTATGATGAGGTCTTCAAGATGAAAAATATGGTTAACGGTAATAAAATGAGTGATTTTTTCCGTATAATTGCTGCGTCTTAAACTGTAATTACCTATACATTATATACGTGTTTGGTCACACAAATTTAGTATTAGAAAAAGCGTTGCAACATACAATTTGTGAGAGAAATATCCGCGCAGCTTTTTTGAGGCAGCTTAGAGTTCTTAATCTTTAATATGAGCGCGCCCACACGCCTAAGTCGCAATCTGGTATGGCCTCATCTAAGAAGATTACGATGAAAGTTAAGATCAAAGGAATTCCAAAGAATGACAGGGAAAAGGTATATTTTTAAGGAAAAACGAGTTTAATGAGAGTAAGTGGAAGACGTGAGGAGCGTAGAAGGAGCAATAAAGATGTAAAGGAAGCTCGATAAAACAAAAATAATATTGTTCATTTCAGATGAGAGGACTAATGCAGATGATTTTCAGGAATAAACTCTCTGACTCTCTGACTACTGTCTTTGATAAAGTGATATTCGAGCAAAATGTGGCTAGCTGAGCTTTTTACGAAGAGAAGCATTCTGAAAAGGAGTGAAAATTGAACTTCATATCCATATGAGTGTTTTCCCGCAACATGGATTTTTCTCCATAAACTTTCAATTGAGGAGTTTATCCCCACAACCCAAAGCTTTGTTTTAATGTGTATCTATATTTAGTTGTATGTATTAGTTTATATTTGCAATACTTTATTTATCGTTTGTAGTATTTTTCATTTACTCATGATTATCAGATTGTTGAGATTTAATGATTTTGTTTCTTTAGATTTAAGTTAATTTTAGTAAATTAATTTTAGTTATTAATGTAATATTATTAATAATACAATGTAATATCTCCGAAGGTTAGGTGGAAGAGAGGCCATTTTGGGCTAACTTCGCCGAAAGAATAAATAATAATAATATGTCAATATATTTATTAGCAATTATCTCACATTTGCTGTTAGCAGTCAGTTATACGGTCATTCGGTAATGATGATTGTGAATAAATTACTGTATAAATGGTTTTAAAACTTCAACTGCTTTCAAATGTACGACGTATTACTTATTTGAATGCAACTTTCGATAACATTTACATGATAACTGAATCTATCATTTGATACTTGAATATGAGCTTAGATAGAGAGTTATTGTTCTCGATAACTGATAAAATTCAGCCGGTGACATATTTTCTGTATCAGCTTACATGTGTGTTACATGAAAGCCATATTTCCTTGGATTTAGAACGGCATATGTGATGTTGAGGAATCACACAATTCCTAACCTCCATATTACACAATCTGTCCTCACTGGTGCTCTGTGAGAGAAAGTTTTCCTTTCACCTCTAATTTGAAAGCTTTGAGGTAGAGAAAAACTTTTAAGAAACTTGAATCTCTGAGGGTTAAAGAGCGGTTCAACTTCTTTCGCCCTTTAATCAAGGAAATGGATTTGGCGTCCATGAGTGATGTTTTATCGGAATCGCTGGATAAAAAGGTGGACAGGAAAGAGATTCGTTCCGAGAGAGAATATAGCGGTGTGATCGTCGCTGGGGATTACCTTTAGAGAGCATACTGCGATTGTAATTGATGAGAAAATCAATCGAAGTGAAACAATCCTCCGGGATTAGTGCACCCCAAGGCAAGGGCACTCGAGCATGGCCTGTGACCCCTGATTTCGAATGGAATTGTATCCTACCCTTTAGTTCCCATCGGAATGCATCCTCAAGCATATAATGTTACTAAGGTTGCTTGGATTTCAATTTCTAAATGAGGGAAAATAGTAGTAAATAAGAGTAAAATAGGATCCACTTAGGATCTAATTATACTTATATACTTATCGTTTTACAATAGCAACAATATTTGAAATATTATAATATTATATATATATATATAATATAATATAATATAAATGATATAGAAGTTACTTGATATTAGTAAATGNTTAATTATTTTTAAGAGATATCACTAGACCTGAGTTCTATCAACATAAAAATCCCCCTTAATATTAAATTACAAACTAAATTGTTCTAATTCAAAAACGAAATGCCAAAGAAATACTCTGAAATTCCGAACGGTTTTCTTGTAACTCCGGTTACTCTTTACTATATATATTTATATATATAAATAAACTCGACAACGGGTTTAAATCTTCAGGTGTTAACTTACGTGGGTGTAGGGCATAAATATGAGAAGGGTGGGAATTGGAGAGGAGTAAGTTTTGAGAAGGATACAAAGGTGGGTGGGGTGAGGGGAGCAAATTAGCTTGTAGGGAATAGGGGGCTAGTAAAGGGTTAGGGAACAGATTCATTTGTAAGGAACTTTGGTTTGGACATATGTATTAATTTTATTTTAAAGTAACTACCGTCATATTCTTACTACTTACTTCACTATCCGCCTATATTCTTACATACTTCTAGAACTATTTACATAATGATTTATACAGTTTTTTACTCATTTACTTGCACAATATCAGTTATAATCAATTGGAAATGGACTAAGTGATACATAAAGTAGATAAAAGATAAAAGTCGAAAACCCAAAAATGTCCTTAAAAATAGCTGAAAAACAAAATAGTTTTCAATTCTTTCCGGCATGACTTTATGGTAATTCTCCATAACGTAAAGAATAAATAGATGTTACTTTTATATACTTTGTACTAAATAATGGTATGATTATTTTGTCTTTAATCAACCGAAAGTAATGCTACTTTACTTTAAAATAAGTCAAAGATATTTTGTTAAGAGTAGGCAGAGGAGGTAAGGATGTTATATAGTATACGAGATGTCGCTAAAACAGTGAAGAGGTCGCTAAACTTTATAAGGAAAAAGTCGCTAGATTTAGAGAAAATCGTAAAATTGACAACTATGACCTGGAACTCATTCACAAAGAGTAATCCACGTAGTGGTTGCCTCGTTATTGCTCTATTTTTGCTAATGCAATAATAAAATGCAAGCTGAGAATTGTTTTAGTCTATCTCATCTGCTCTAAATCTTTGCTATTGAAGAATTCCCTTTGAAACTTGTCCAAAACAAATTCGGATTCCAGTTCTTGTCATGTCAATCTCTTCGTATTTCCGGGAATCCAGTATAAAACAGAGGAAATTTGAAGAATTAATGCGTTCTCGAAATTAACAAAGAGAAAATGAATGGGAAAATGAGAAAGGATTCCAAACTACAGAGATATTAATTATTCATCGAATAACATATGTATCTCTTGGAAAAGGCCTGTCATGAACGCCTGATTCCTCCCCTGTTGCAAAGGCCTTTCCCTGACAAAAAGTAAAGAGGCACATTCGACGGAGAATGAAAAAGTTGCCGAGCCAAAGCTACTGTCTCAACTAACTTGTATAGCTAAAATCGATTATCTGTTACCATGCCATTGCTCAGCTTAAGAGCACGAAGTGACGGATGATGAATGATTCTGAAGAAGACAATGAAATCGACCATCGTGATTTCTTATTTTCGAAAGCCTGACATAAATCCCATCCACTGAAATCTTTCCCTTTAATATAATAATAATAATAATGTCTTTATTTAGGCGAATTTTCGGTCTATTGAGACCACTCATACAACTAACATCCATGCCCTAACCAGGATTCGAAGCCGGGACCTCGGCGTTGCTAGGCTAGCACGCTAACCACTACGTCACCGAGTCCGGCGATACGGATCATGGATACCTAGAAATAGTGCACGAAGTGTAACACTTTAATAATTTCAATTTCAATAAATAGCCGCAAGTAATTTATATTTAAATTACTTTTGTATTTAATTGTCTCGTATATCTGAATTTAGAAAGATTCGTTACTCAAGACTGGTTAATGACATACTCTCTACAAATAAATTGCTAAATAGTACTTTTGTTATAATACGTATTTCCCTTCCAACTGTAAACGTGATAAATATCTCAGTTTTATTTTTATACGTACACGAACCATAAACCTCTCGACTTCCGACATCTATGTTCATTTTATAAAGTAAAGCAGAATCGACCACCGATGATAAAATATAATATTAAAAAACCAAAAACCATCAAATAACAGATAACCACTATGCGTATTTCGTAATAGAAAATTAAGTAACAAAATTCACCAAGCTACATAGGTGTTTATTTAAATCTAAATTTGAATTTATAAGTCTTTCTCTAATTTTATACATATTTAAATTCTCAAGAACTTCGAGTCCATAGCTAGCTTTGCAAATTAACAAAAGATTTTTGATAGAAATATTATGTGGCACTCCTCCATGTGTTTGGCAACACTGGATTGTTGAAACCTCATTTAAAATGTGAAACATGCTCTTTAAACCTAGTGATCACCCGTCGCCTCGTAGCTATATATATTTCAGACCACAATAAAAGAGAATAACTTCAGACACGTCTGACTTGTTCAGAACATCATCTTCGTCATTGGTGGTACCCAAAAAATTCTTAATATTGAAATTATTAAAATAGCAAACTATTATTTTTCTCCATAAAAAAACCTGGCTAGTCCTTAAGTTACATATAGATAATACCTTAATTGGATATAACTTATAGAACGGGGATGATTTTTTTAAATATATATTCATAAGGAAAAGTTGGACAGTCAATAAATCTAAAGGCCAAAGTTTACAGTTCCGGATATTTTAATCGAAATAAAAGTATTCCTGGCTTCAACCGCATGAGCTTCTCTGGTTGTGCCACTAACGCAGGCAAATTAAAAATTAAAAACCCTCGTTTTGAAAGAAAAATCCAGCACTGCTGCTTTGGAGGCAAGCGGGAAGTTCCAGATAACCGATTTCTAGGAATTAGAATTCTGTCATCCGAAACCTCCCTTTTGCCTCCGAAGGCGAGTTCCATCTGCCAACATAGTCCTACGGAGTGTTTTTAAACCTCTCCTTTTACATCACGCTTTACATCGGCAATAGGAGAATTTCCATGCGCTACCAAATCGAATTCTCCTCCCGCACCTGCATGACTCCACCTTATTTCTGCCACTGCGTACTCCGCATTCTTCCAAGCAAAAGGAATGGCTCAACTTCTAATCCATGAGCGCTTCAGTTCCATCTCCGAGAGAAACATTTCCGACGCCCGACAAAATGAACTAGTTTCACCACCTCAAAGGAGTACGAATCACCGCCGCTCTGTTTTCGACCTAGAAATCCATTACGGACATGTTCCGACGAATCCTCTCCTTAAACACGCGGAGGAGAAGCTCTGCGGCAAACACGCCGCTGCGGTTAGGGTGATTGAAGTCGCCCATTCCTCCAAAGTGAACGACCAAAGTATCTCTCCCTTCCTATTCATTTGGTCTTTTCTTCGAAGCGTTTGGAACGGCTCTGCCGCCTGAGGTTTAGCCAGCGAGCGCTCCTTTTAACGGGTTGAATGCCGAAGATGGGAGCAGTATCCAGAATTCCGATTACTCATGCGACTTTCCCATTCGTAATCAGCGAGCGATGGGATTCGCCTACCTCTGCTTCTTTCGCACCCGCCTTTGAAAAGGATGCGCTGGAATGAAAGGTGATTCGAATGGCATGAGAAGCCGAAGGCCTTCCGCGGTAGTGGGTGTCGCAAGTTTGGAGCAAAGGGTTAAATGACACGGATGCTCAATCGAATGTAATGGGATCCGAGGCCCTAATGCTTCGCCGTTATCAAAGATAACGTTGTCGCAGCGTAATCACCTTAAAGAAGGGTTACCGGTTCAGGGTAAACGATTCACTACTTGTAACTCCATACAGGGATTCCACGCCATTATCGCGCGATCCTCTCGAAGGTATAAACGTACAAAAGTGATCGATTTTGGCGAATGCATCTTATATTACATAAACAATCGAATCTTCGTGGCTCATGCGACGTTTCGAAATACCTGGTTATTCTAATCCTTTGATAAATACACTGAACAACGCATTCGTCTGCCAAAGCCTGGTTAAAAAAAGTTTTGGAGAGGAAATGATAACATTGGCATATGGAACACTGATCCGGGATGCTATAAGTGGAAATGTCTGCAAACGTATCAAAATACCCTATGGATAACGCCTTTTATTGTGTTTAATAAGGATTGACCATTATTCAGCATCACTCATGCCTCATTAACTTTCATAACATCACATCTGCGAACAAGACTGAGACAAAAGCAAATGAAGGATACATTTTCCTCTATCCTGTACCGAAAAACGAATATAAAAAATTCTATTCATTAGGATATTAGAAGGTAGCAGATACAAGTTTTTAAATTACTGATCATTAAAACCAAGGAAAGGGAAGAGTTTTCCGATTACTTTTGATGAAAATTAAGAGACAAAGAATTAAGTTCTGATTGCACAGCGTCATATTTTTGGATTTTCTTCTACAGCTTTTGCATTGAGTCCAATAAGTGTATTGTTGTTGTATGTAATTGTAAGTTGTATTTTTGATTTGTTTTGTGATTTTGATCCCTTTTTCTTGCTTTGTGTACTGATACGTAAGTTCATGTATGTTTTAATCATTGTATGACATTTGGCACTGCCATCTGCTTATTGCTTATCTGCAGTGTGAATATATTAATAATAATAATACGTCACCGAAGAAACGGAAATTCAAAATTCCAGAAAAAGTTTCCAATTTTCACAACCAGCATATTTTTAACATTTGAAAACATCGATTAATGATGAATAATTATGACATTCTTTTGCGAATAGCTATATAAGTTTCCTTCTTTGGACTCTAAAATTTCCATTTTTCGGCCCTTTTGCCAGCTTTTTCTATTACTTTTTTTTACCTCCGTTATTAGCGAGGGCCAAAAATTGCTCTGAATTCGTCGTTTTGAATATTTTAAAATTAACACTTAACTGTCCCTCCGTCTTAACCATCCGATAAGATTCAAAAGTCTATTAGTTTAAGAGATCAAGTTGATGTCGCCTGACGTCAAAATGTTAATTATTTCAATGTATCTCAATATCAAGAGCGGCTCAGATGGTTCCAAGGAAATGAATAAACAAATTTCAAACGAGAGTTTTCTAAAAGTAACAACAGTTCAGGCCATGATATTCCAATTTTATACCTATCACAAGAGAAATTTGATAACGCATAAAAGTCAGAGAACATTACCGTGGGACTTATTTAAGCATTATGAGTTTCCCGCGAGGGAAGATTTATAACGAATTAGTGAATGACTCCAAATGGTCTTAATCAATGAAGAATTACGTTGGGTGCTCATTCTGAGGTTTAACCAGCCTTGAAGTGTAGCTGAAGAATGGAGATCCCGACAGAAACCCTTAGCTCTCGCATTAATAAGGGAACTTCTTGCGATTTCCCTTTCGTTTTCCAATATATATCCAAGGGGAGAAGCAGTCGTTAAATTGCTCAGTCCGCCAATCTTCCAAGTTTTTCCATTAAGCAAGGGGAATAAAATGAGGAAATGTGGGAAGAGAGGGTGGAATCGGAATATCATTGAAATTAAGAGGAAAGAAAATGTCATTTGGCTTGGTAGCAGACGGTGACATTCAAAGAGATTAAGAGGGACAAAATCACGGTGGTATTACACGAAGCAGGTTGCGGCATAACTTGCTAATAAGGCCTAATCTTTTAACGTGGATGAAGGTTTGGGATGAAATGACTTGAGCGGCGAGATTAATTACTCTACACTAATAAAACTTCCCCGAATTTCATTCCAGTTGGCGAGCATTTATAAATCAGCCCTCGCAAAGTTAGGCGCATCCTTTCTCAGGTAACTCCTCACATTAATTATGTCTGTTAATGTTAATTCTACCGTATCTTAATGAATGGAATTTTTCATTTGTCTTTTGGTCTAGGATATAGAAAAGGTATGCATAATTTTCTTTAGACTCAGCTTCCGGGATTTTATGAAAGCTAACGCGGTATGAGTAAGACTGGTATTGGTCGTTCCTCAACCCCGTAAGTGCGTTTGTCGACTATAGTCCACGGCCTATAAAAAACGTACCGTAAACCGGGTGGGTTACTTGGACCCAAAGCAAAAAAAGGCTGGAAATGGCCAAAAGAAAGACATTTTGCAGTACAAGTGGTGTCATATATACAGGAAAATCGTTCCACCGAAACTTATTAAAACCGGGTGATTTTTATCGCCTTGTAGATACTTCTCACAATTTGTTTGCCAAAAATTATACAAATTCCAAGACATCATTATTTCACATATGGTTCCATATAGTGTTTTCGATTTATTCATTGAGTTTTTGCAATTAAATGATAATTTCGTGGCCTCAGAATGTCTCTAAAGAGTTATATTTCCAGACCCTATGTCTTATTTAGGACCACTACATATTTACATTGTTTAGTCAATGGAAAAAGGAGCTTGGGTCCAAGTAGCCACAACCTGGGGGTTTCTATGACCCAATTTAAAAAACAAAAATTTTATTACAATCAGCGAAAAATTTTGTTCAAAAAAGCTTTTAAATCATCAAAAAATATATAAAATATAGTAAAAAATTTGTTATCAACAGGATATGGAATTTAGGTATTGTTTTGTTCCGAAAGTCCAAAAAATTAGAAATTTTGGGTCCAAGCAACCCCGGTTTACGGTACGACAATTCGAGTCACGCTAAAAATGTATGCATCGTTTTAAGGCAACATTCTTATATAAGTTTTAAGAGAATTTCTTTAACCGTTTTGTGCGACAACAATATTCGGAGCCTAAAAGCAATAGCACTGATTTCTCTCCGATTTTTGAACGAATTCTGCTAAAAAGATGAATTTTTTACCCTTTTTGCGAAAATTCACGCAAAAAGAAAGGGAAAATATCTGTTCTCTAGCCCAGCGCACTTAATTAAAAGTTTGAAAGGAAAATAAACATATATACAATACAAATATGAATGCATATATAAATTCACAGCTCTTTTCGAAAACATGGTTTATCCACCATAAAATTATCATGTTGTAATTATCTACGTCGTAATAATATTTTAATCTATTTATTTATAAATACGTTTCAACTGGATCCTCTGTCCAGGTGGTAACGGTAAAGGTCCAGGCGGTAAAAATTCATTTAAATGATGATTGCCTGGCGTTCGCCCAAGGACGGGAGGGAAACTCCTTCAAAAAACACACATAAGAAACACATTATATAAGACATACAATACATTTTATTGCTTAAAGGTTACTATATAAAATAACACAATGCTTGTGAAGAAAAACGCATAGAAATATAATGCTCAGGGGCACCGAAAATCTAAAAACTTGCCGTGTAGGAAACCATAACCAGGAGGAAAAAATTGAGAAGAGGCGAAAAGGTGTAATGTTCCAGGACACCTTCTCACGAACGCACGTCGTCCCAAAAGACAGCTTGAGAAAAGAGCGCCATATTCTCCATTTCTACGTGTACGTGACTTCCTCCAGTCATCGTCGCCATTCTCCTCCCACGCCACGGAGGAAAAAGCGAAAAAGTTTGAGGAGACATCGCCCTCCATCAGCATAAGCGAGAAAAGTGAGGCCGATTAGCGGTGGCAGTGGGAGGAGCGGGGCAGATGTCAGTGGTGATAGAAGGGGAAGGAAAGAAGAAAGCAAGAGAGGCTTTTTAGCTGAAGAGCGAGTATCTAAGACACTGAGGATGTAATTTCACAGAAAAAGCCATCTCTATACCAGCTTGAATTTTTTCGAGGCATAGAATTCTCTTACTAAAAATATTTTTAACTTAAGTGTTCTACCTTTCGGTAGGTCCATGTGCACTAATATTCCCTATTTAAAGCCCTTTCCTTCGTACCCTGGTAACTCACCCCACCCTTTATGTCATCTAACATCTTTTGCCTCTGCCTTCCCCTCTGTCTTTTCCCTTACATTCTACCCACGATCGCATTCTTCAGTAATCCCTCTCTTCTCTATATTTGACCCACCCATTTCTTCTGTCGGCGCTTAATTACTTCAATTAAAACCTCTCCTCCTCGACCATTTTCAGCTCCTCTATGTTTGTTTTTCTATCCACCCAGCTAACCTTTTCCATTCTACGGCGCACCCACATCTCAAATGCCTCCAATCTTTTGATGTCCTCCCTTTGTAAGGTCAATGTTTTACACCCATTCAGCAAAACACTCCATGTCAAAGATTTTACCAATCTTTTTCTGATTCCTTTATCGAGAACCCTTAGTCATCAATTCCCTTCGTTTCACAAAAGCTTCTTTGGCCAATGCTACTCTATTTCGAACCTCATCTCTACACCTCCCATCCAAAGATAGAACACTACCCAAGTACGGGAATTCATCCACCTGTTCTAGTTTTTCCCCATCCACCCCGGCCCTTAACTTAGTCTACTTTCCCTTAGTAAATCTCATTACTTTAGGTTTACTCATGTTTATTTTCATTCCACGTTTAAAAATAACAAATTCAAATGATTTTGAATTAGACATCGCCATTAATGTCTAAAAGCGGCACTCCGTAAAAGAAAATGAAGTAATAGGATAAGGGAAAGACTTTTCATAGAAAGGTAAGGACGAGGAGCACGAGAAGGCTATTACAGGTCTTTAGAAGCAAAAGGATAAACGAGGTCCCGTACCGAATTTTTAATATTTCCGGAAAAGAACCCTGGAACCAGGGCGGGTGCCTGTGTGCCGCAAAATAAACCCTAGAAGTGCGCTAATATAAATTCCTAGTAGTAATAGTACCTTCATGATTGAAGTAAGAACGAATAGTCATTAGTGAAAATGGGAACGGATAGCTACTACGAGTCTCTTTTTCCCGATAGTATTAGAAATACGAATCAGGTTAGTAGGCTCGATGTTTTCACATCCCTGCCATACGCTTTATGGCGGATTGAGGGATACTAAAGTAAATGTAAATGAAGGCAATCATACATTCTTTTGGTGTATGCCACTCAGAGGAATGCGCACTAATAGTGGGAGTTTAATTAAGAAAAGTTTTCAATATTATTCCTTATCATCCTTTATCAACCTCATTCCTCGTGATATTAAATACATAGATTGACAGAAATGGAGTTCTTTATACTGAATAGTACTAAACTATCCTGAGAAGATTAAATATGGGACGAACAACTGTCCAATTAGGTTTGGAACCACCGCCTTAGGTTACGTAGAGGTACTTGATAGAGTAAATTAAATACGTCAATCCCTTATCAACCGCGGAGGTCGTGTTTCAGAAACCTGCCTTACGATAGGCGTAGGATTTGTGAAAAAGAAGAAGACAACTCTTGAAAAAGCAAAATGTATCAAAATACTTTCGAGGACTTGTAAATTTTACTTCAAAGTTGGCAAGTGCTGTGTCAGACTGAAAGATCACCATATCCGCTGTTTCGGAGAAAACTCTTCAAAATGCATCTGAACCCGAATATTATCGGCCTAAAGAATATAGAATTGCGCTAAAACAAATGCGCTGTAAACTCCATTGCCGATGGGCCACTTGAACATTTTAAATAATATTTTATATCGATTATTTTTATGCTTTTTTTACATCAGTACTATATAGTTTGTAAATATTCAACTTAATTATTTATTGAATTAGTGTGGATTAATTTGAGGTGTATGTTAAAGAGTTCTTAGTTTAAATTCAATAAATATTGGGAAAAGCATGCTTGTCATTTCTGCCTCGCTCCATTCAAGTGTTTAATCGAGTAATCAAAGCAAGAGAGTGCAATTTTAGTAAGTGATTAGAACGTGAAATGGAACAGTAACGACTTCACAACTTATATTTGGTTTTTTCGCGTGAAATACTCATGAGTCTGAAAAGCACTTTCATATTAAAATGTATGAGATCGTCAAAAAATCCTCAATTTTAATTATCAATTTAGACAACTTCAGAAAAAACACATAATTTAGATTCCTTTTAGATTTACAATATATCGTATTTACTGAGCCCAGAAGAAAAATGATCCTGTTTTTGTTACAACCCATTCAACCTATTATTGCATTAGAATTTAAGGTGAGAAATTAATGTGAAGTTAAGGTGAAATTAGTTAATAATTAACGTAGGATAAATTCCTATCTTACGTTTACTGGTTTGAAAGAGAACCACTTGTATTATATACTGGCTTCATTTCGTATTTTAATAAAATGCAATAAATAGTCATACTAGAATGAATAACTGAATTATTAGATGAGGATATACTCGTATAACCTGTGATAAGATTAATGAAGTAGCACGTAACAAGAACTGCAAAATAGGAAAGGCAAGAGCAATGCTTTTACTCTTGCAAAATGCTAAGTACCCTAAAGAGATTTTATACCTGAAGGATTAAACATCTGGGTAATTCTTTGAAGCAGAGACCTTAAAGAGATAGTGCTAGAGGGTATTTTAAGCTAATATAATTGAGGAATGTTATCTTCAAGATAACAGGTAAAACGTATTATACGTAATAATAATAGTAATCAGTAATCATAATCAATATAATAAGAAATACCATAACAAATGATAACAATATAGGAACATGTGACTTGGTGAATACCCGTCACAGGTTCAAAGATACCACATAAAATTTGAGAAAAAAACTATAATAATAATATTTTTAATAATGAACTGTTGATTGAATATTCTGTTTATAAATATACCCAAATATAGAATAAAAAAGAACATTTTTACATTAAAAAACAACATGGCATACTTTAACCTTGTAATTTATGTCAAATGTATGCATTTTTGTATAAACTATTTATGCTAATATGTCAGAAAACTGACCTCCAGTAAAATATTATGGTAGAATTGACAATAAGGTCCTCCTGAGCTAGAGAGCTCATCAATAATAACAATAATAATAAATGGCTTCAGTAGAACGAGATTGAGACTACCGTATTTCTTCTTACATCTAAATCTTGACTTAATTAACAAGTTATAAATCCTAAATGTTTTTTTTATTCCTGGGTTAACCAGGGAGAGATGTCTTACCGGGAGATAAGTTGTCATATTTCCGGCGTTAATCGCTATATTGTGATGGAAATACCCCTGTTATGTAAGTCGTCTTGACGAGTGCACATGGTGAAAGTTTTAGGCAGCTTTCTTTAGAATTATTGGATTCATAATTGAAAAGTGGTACGATTGGTTTCTTTTTTACCCTGCAATTTAATGCAGAGCGTCAGAACATATCCCGGCACAACAGTTCAAGTATATTGCTGAGTCATATTTCGGTTAAAATCGAATGTTTAGAGACTGCGGATGGACTGCTTGTCACCTTTTGCCATGTTAGATTTTTAGATATTAAACTGTGCCCTGGGGCTTCTTTCCAGGAATAAAAGGAGAGATGCCCCACCACTCGTTGAGAGGGATGTCCCACCAAGTTTCAAAAGGATTCCGAGTGGAGTGACTGAATATTAATATGAGTAGCTGCTGTGAATTGTTTTAAAATTGTTCGCTCATAGCGATGGTCATAATTGTTCGCTAATAGTGATGAAATAAAATGTATCAATTTTCATTACTGGACTGGTACTCAGTAGTTTGAGAGCTTTCCACGGGTTTAACATTGCTTAAAGGAGGCCCAGCAACAATGAACGAGGCAATCTAAACCTGGCAACAGTAAGGCATATCCTACAATTTTCTTCTAAATAAAGAGTAAAAAATATACCTTACCTAAAGTGTGCTTTATAGGGCGTCCATAAGAAATAAAATGGTGTTACTCTAAAAAGAAAGAACACGAGGAAAAAGAATATGCTTAAGTCAACGAAATCAAGGAGGACGCTGTGGATACGAAGGCGGTTACCAAGAGAGTAAAAGTAAAGAACATAAAAGTGAAAGGCCTTGTGAGATATGCCGGCGGTAGAGCAGACGAAGAAAGTGTATGCCACGAGAGTACGGAAAACTATTACCGTAGATTTGTAGGAGAAAGGAAAAGCGGATATTAATTGAGGAAAGGTGTTTATTTAATGAGTACATGAGTTTATAAGAGACTATGAATATATATAATCATCTAAAGACTATTTATTTGCTCCTTATATTTTGTTTAATTACGTATTTTTTTAACGGAGGCATCTCTCCCAAGCCTCCGGGGCATCTCTACCTGACAGTCCGGGAGAGATGTCCCGGAGTTGGCCAAAAATGTATATCTTTTATAAGATGGGCCAAAATAGTATATTTTGTTTTTTAATAAAATGAGAAAAAAAGTGTCTTTTTTTAAAATAAATGCTTTTCACTAAAACTGAAGCACGTATTTGTGCTATTATACAAATTTCATCATTTCTAATTAAATACTGTTCACGCAACAGTGATTTATATGTTAGGTGGAGCATCTCTCTCGGATTTACTCTACCAAATATATCTCTAGAATTGAAAATAAGATATACCTAAGAATTATTCCATATTGGTTAGCTTAAATGCGCAAAAATATATAAGCCAAAGCTGAAAGATAATAAAAAACTACGTGTCTTCGTGTAAACTCTATAAGATAAAAGATAGTGGTTACTTAAAAATGAACACCAGTGAATATTCTCGAGGGATAATATAGACGATGAAATATGGACACATTTATGAGTCATAGCTATAAAAGAAGAGAAAATCGGAGCAACATTTAGCGGAAGATAGTGATAAATTAACGTAAATTGAAACGGAAAACAGACGAAATCTTTGGGGAAGGATGAAAAACCCGAAGGAGAATAAATTTATTGGAGACTGCGGAGGGGAAGAAAGTGGTTTTTAAAGGGATGAAAAACATGAGAACGAGGGAGAAGGGGAGGGACGTAAACAGAAGGCCAGATACAAAAACGTGTTAGGCAAGCACTCCAACGGAGCAGGGGATGGTCCATAAAAAGGAAAACAGGAGAGCAAGGGAAAAGAAACGAAAATAGATAGGACGGCGGGAAGAAAGGGTAAGAGAGGAGGTCACCCTCAACCATGAATCACCTCGCCGAGGAGGAGCTGAGGGATTTAGCCGGGGAAAGAAAGATAGAGAGGCAATGGGACGCAGGTTAGGAATTACACTGTGAGCGAGAGTCTTTCGAAGGAATCAAAGAGGATAAGGTCAATTTAAGTAGGGGAAAGTTCATGGAAAGCATTATTTATTCTATACGATAAAATGCTAGAGACAAAGCTATTGTTTATGATTCCAAAACGTAATTATATATACATCACACATGATAAATCGAGCGAATTTCGGATGAAAATTATCGTAAAAAATCCTCAATCTGAGAAAAAGAAAGATGTATAAACGACCAGGGATGGGAAAATTTCGAGTCAGTAGATCAGTTAGAGATTTAAAATGACTCCGAAAGCAATAAAGCTCTCGGATAGCCAAGTGTGTCCCGGGTTCGATTCCCGGTGGTGGCTCACGTGCGAAATGACCTTAGCTTTTAGCAATACTACTACTACTACGACTCTGTAAGCTGTACGTCGGCAGGCGAATTTCGCGTTTGGAGGCAAACGAGTTCACTTTGTGAAGCTTTGTTTCCGAAATGCGCATTGGGTGATTCCAAGAAATTAGTAATCAGGAGCTTCCAGTTGGTCTTAAAACGCCTGTTCCGACTGCCTAAATACGGCTGAAGGAATGTTTTTAAACATCTAATTCATTAACAGCCGTGTTCCAATTTTCCTTTCTCTGAAGTTGGTCAGGCACTTCATTTCGGAGTGTATCTTCTTGAGATGGAGCAATTGGGATAATTTTTTATTGTTAAAGAAGATGTTGGATACGGTGTTTTGATACACCTGTAGGTGTAGGTATGGTATGTTATGTAGGTATGCTAAGGTACTTCTGTACCTTAACATTTCGTTTACGTAGCATACCATGGGGACGTATGTAAAGATGTATGAAAATTAAGCGTAAAGCGATACGTTTTGTTAAAAAGTGCTACGATAGAGAATCAAGTGAGACGTAAATGCTCTCAGACGCAGGTTGAGAATCCTTGAAAGAAAGGAAATTAGAAGCTAGGCTACGGTTGTTAGATAAATTCAGAGGAAATACATTTTCGGATGACGTAATTGGTATTATGCGATCCCCCTGCTGCTATGGCCGATCCGACAGTGAGCGTAAAATAAGAGAAATAGACGCGAGGACAAGTCGTTTAAGGGACTCTTTTTTTCCGCGAACGATACGCGATAATAATAAATTAAAGAAGTAATTCTACTCTCGGTGTTTACACCCCCTGCCACACGCCGTAAGGTGGCTTGCAAGGTACTTACATAGATGTAGATGTAATTCCATTAATCATCCTGTTAAGTAAAGAGTGAAATATTTTTCCATCAATTCATTCTAGAAATAACGATAATGATAGTTTCTTTAAACCCTCTGGAAAATGTGGCATAGATTACGATAAACAGTATTTAAACTATAATGAATATTATATATACTATAAAAATAATAATGAATGACATAAAGGTGAATGAAAAGAGATGTAGTAAAAATGTATAGAAATTTGAAACGCGCATTCACTTTACGATTCGAGTCGAAAAAAACGTTTTCTCCTAAAATACTTATGAATTATTAAATTATTGTCTAATTCCATTGACATAAATGTTAATCTAATCGCATACGATAAAAATAATCTCTTACTTTTTACGATATCCGTTTTTACGGTATCCGATATATAATCTTTTACTTCTCAAACTTCACAGTATCCGGAAAAGTGTTGTGAAAATCCACCACAGAAATTATAAAACTATGAGTACTTTTCTCACCAAATGAGGATGGCGATCATTCGTCGAAACCGGTCATCTTGCTTTTCTTAGGGAGGAACATAAATTTAATGGAAAAGTAATTTTCGCAGCTTTACTCTTACTTCTCTCTATATATTCAAGAATAGAAACATTCTGTTTCTCACCGCCCGCATAAAAAAGAAAACCACATTAACTTAGCCACGGGGAGTTGGTTTTCCTGCGACTGCGGGTCACGGATTCAATTCCAAGAGAAACCTTTTACTTAGCAATTCCGCGAACGTACACACTTTTGCTTGTTAGCCTTGAATGCGAAACTTCGGTCTTGAAATTGCGAGCCGAAACGTGACCCGAACCGAAAAATATGAGAGGCTAAAGATTATTTTAGCACATGTTGAGCGAAGGGGAGGGTCAGCCGGAAAGTTTCGAGTCTCCATTTGGAATCTCCTTACCCGAAATCCACCTCCCTGCGGGCGTACCGAATACAGAGCAATTTTTTATTCCTCGCAAAGCGCTTGAGAAAAAATATTGTTGAATAAGTGAAAGGAAGCGGGATAGAAATGCAGCAAGCGGATGGAAAGGGAGAGAATGGGAATCAGGGAAAGGATGAACGGCAAGAGTTTCCGAAGCAGGATACGGCTGCGGGGCGATGGGAAAATAAGTCGATGGAAGGATTGGAAAGATATAGGAAGTGGAGTCGAGGGCGGAGAAAGCTCGAGAAAGGGGCGGCGAAGACCCTGGAATAGTGACAGTAGGGGTTCCAGGGACACTTCCAGATTACCAAAGTTTCTGAATGAAGCGGTCGGTCTAAAGAAAAGGGAGAGGAAAGAGTGGGGGAAGGGATGCCGTGAAAGGGGTTGGGAAAGGTAGGGTAAAGGGGAAGGAAAGACACACAAGCCGCTCAAGTGTAATGGTGAAGATTGAACTTAAGGGCACCTCTTTCACCGAAGTTCATAAGCGAGGCTGGAAGCTAAAGCTTCGTAAGGTATGCATGGAAATTGCGTCGGGATCCGTTGAAAAAGGGTGCGATTCGTACGAAAATATTCTCTATTATCACTAAACCCCACTCAAATCCTCTTCGGGACACTTTCTAGAGAGGTTCCGGACACCTTCATACTGATAAAATATATTGCATTTTGGGCTCCCGGATAGGCAAGTGCCGTGCGTGCAAGATCATCATTTTTTTAGTTCGAACGAAAAGATATTACCATTTTTATAAGAGATTCTAGAAATTCTAGAGCAGTTCAAATGGAATGTCATTGAATAGAGGCATTCTTTTTCATTTTTAAAAAACTTTCTCCTTTACTTTAGGTGAGGCATATTTTGAACACTAACGGTTAGAAATATTGACACTAAGTTCATGATAATTTTGTGAAAACAATACTGGAGATCGTGATCATATCACAAAAAATTGTCATGATAAAATAAATTCATTCTAAATGTCTTTTACTTTTGATTTTAGACTGATTTTTTTTTAACTATCCCATCAAATATTTTCTCAATTATTACAAAAATTGCAAAACAGCAGAGTATACGTAAGTTAAGAAGGAAGGAAGTTGTACTTGTCACCGAATGATAAGATTAGGGGTTGGGGTCGTGTAAGGTTGGAGTTAGGAGTCCTAGTTGTTGAGGGTTCCTGGGTGGATTAGGGTTCCATAAAGCTGGGGAAGTCACGATATGTTGAGAGTCCCGGGTTGAGAGGCCCGGGAGATAGGGCTTGGGGTGAGTTAGGTTTCCCGCGAGATAGGGTTTCCCAGGGGAGGTGGTCTTAGGAGATAGGATAGGGTAGCTTAGAGGGGACATGAGGTGGGGTCCGAGATAGGTTCCGGGATATAGGGGTCCCGGTGACAGGGTTCTCCAGAGGTAGGGTATCTGGGAGACAAGGGCCCCTGGGATAGGGTAGCCTAGGGGTAGTCCCGTGACACAGGGACCAAAGTAGGATATGGGATTTTCCGGGACAAAGGAGTCCTGGTGGTTCGATGTCCCGGGGTGGGTTAGGAGTCCCGGGCGATGGGGGCAGAGTATCGTGTTTCCAAGAGGTACAGGTTACGGGAGATAGGGTTCAGGAAGAATTAAGAGTTTCCAAGGGTTTGGAGTCCCGGCTAGTGGGGATTCCTGGATGACTTTGATTCCCAGGGAGAAAGGGTTCCCGGAAGATATGGGTTCCCTTGAATAAGGCTCCCCAGAGGTTGGGAACCCAGGGGTCGTGGAAGATACAACCCGGTTGAGATAAGCGTCCCATGAGTAGAAAGTCATAGTAGATAGGAGATCCTGGGAGATGTTTTTTGTCCCTGAAACAAGGGGTAAGGAGTTGTAGGACGTGTGGGAAGTAAGAAGGCTGGGATCCTGGGTAAGGTTAGGTGTCTCGGTAGCAAATATATTTAAGAATGTAAACATTTTAGTTATTTAATCTCATTCCTCCTGATAGTGAGGGATTCGGGTTCGATTATCTGTCATTTATCTTTAACACACAGTTATGTAAATTTTTTCTATTCGGTAATCATGCAAAGGATTCTTTGCCATTTATTTCATTGGAGTATACCCTTAAATCAAAGTCCCCAAAATAAGCTGATATGAAGGTTTTAACTTATCTGGCACATTAGTATTTCGTCGGGGTACAGATTAACTTATTATAATGTTTATCTAAATGTAACACAGATGAGATACCATTTTTACATTGAGATCATTAACTTCATCCTTTGAATTACAACTCTATCTGAGATGGCTGATAATGTTGTGACAATGACTAGTTGGCCAATATGGAAAGAAAATACGGTGATAGACAAACCAGTGAGTGTTATCGAAAAGAAGTGTACATTTTCCATAAATCACATTTATTTTAGGGTAAAGTAAATGAAATTGCTCCGGCAGAACAAAAGTAGTACCTAAATGACGAATGTTAGTCGATAATTGTAGACAAACTAAGGTATAAGAATCAAATAGAGCTGTACTATAAAAATTAACCGGGATTACTATTTTCAAAAACATAGTTAGTAATTTCATGAAAAATTAATACAAAAAATTGAACGCTCTCAGTAGAAATACAGTGTTTTCTGATTTCCAAAGTCAGTTTTTAGTTACGCAACCTTCATCTACATCCACATAGAACCCTGTCTTTCGAAATATGACTGGGGATTACCTGGTTTATATTCCGTGGAAACTGTGTATCACGGAACCAGTACACGGCACCCGGAATTTTGGTCCGCTACGATTTGGTCCCACGACAATTTGGTCCCGCTACGATTTGGTCCGCGACGATTTGGTCCGCGGCGGCTGGGTGCTACGATGATTTAGTAACGACACGCGATAAATTTTTTGTTGGGCAAGGCTGAGATTTCTCATAATTAATTGTTATTGTTGTTTCTGGATAGAATTCAATAGTTTTGTTAGTATTTAACCTTTTGTTAAACAATAATTAGAAGTATGCCTTACTGGAATCGGAGCGTGCAATAGGGGAGGAAAACAGTTATCCGGACGTAAGAATATGACAAAACTATTGTTTATTTATAAATTAAAGTCTTTGATAAACAAGGAATACGCATCTCGAGATAAATGAGTGTTGTTTCAGAGATAAATATCGAAGGGAGGAAATTGGCATAGATGATTAATTTGAATGGTACTTAGGAAGAGAGACTGCAAATAACCATAGAAATTTACAATAACAAATTTATGTTGCTAAAAGGATATTGTTCATATCGAAATCATTGGGAGAAGAGGAGGGTAGACAATTTCAGGACGCTGACGTTTGCTATAAATCTCCTGGCAGTTACATAAAGATTACTCAAATGGACAAACGGAAATGGTTATTTGTAAGGCGGAGGAGGTGGGGGAGGGAGGAGTATGCTACATATGTGTGTGAATACGTAGGTAATGGGTATCGAACCACTCGTACCGTTGTACAGATTACGAATAAACAATGCGTAACGCAATAAATATATGTATAATGGAGTTGGTTGGAGGAAGTTTGGGTTTCATTACCCGCATCGCCCTTTCTTATCTGGACTTTATGAGAAATAAACAGTAACAAATTTATGAGGCTAAAAGGCAATCGTTCATATCAAATTCCTTGGAAGGAATCTTAACTATATTTCTTCAATGAAAAGGGGAAACAGATTTTAATATATATTTTTTCTGTTTAGATATGACTACTATCGAATTTTTAAATATGTGCCCCTGTACTTTGTTAATTTTTTTGCGAGCTAAATGCGCAACGCAGTTGAACAATATTTACACCGAAATAAAGGTTATTTTATATTTTATTACTGGAATTCTGGTTGACGGCAACGAAGGACTAAATTTATCGGGAAGAAATATTTAAACCAAGGTACCAAAAAACGGCACTTTTTGCGAATCTCGGCTTTTTCATGCTGTATAAAAATCAATTACAAGGAAACTGCACAACTTACGGCATCACAATCTCATCCAGAGACACATAAGGATTTCAGCTTTTTCAAATTTTCGAATATGTATTATATTGTTGTTAATCGGCGTAAAAGTTTATAATCTATCTTGTCCTAGAGTTTTGATGTTAGAAAATGTTGATTGCACAGTTACATTCTTAATATTATTAATAAAATTTTCCATGATCCGAAAATTTTGAATTTAGGTATATTTTAGATTTTAGATAAATTAAATAAAGCGACGTTCTTCACTTGCCTTCGCCACAGCTTATACGTCTCCTCGACTTTTCTTGCTCCTATTTCGGACCTCTTTTACTTCGCCGAATTCTTCTTATTTTGTTTAAGAAATAAAATATAAATACTTAGCTCATACGGTGCTCTCAAGCAATGCTCTTCACCGTTCTTTCGCTCACTCCGGCACACAATGCAGTGTTGGTTGTAACTAGAGTTAAATCTACATCTTCCTCTCCTGACTTAATTGCTTGAAAGAAGTTTCTTACGTTGAGAATGATTTCTTTCTCGCGCTTCCTTAGATTATGCAGTTTCACTTCGTCTCTCCTACCATCCGAGTTTTCATTGGATGCCGATGGAGAGGAATTCAGCAACTTCTACCTTAAAAGGTTGCTTTTTACTGGGTGCATTTTCTATTGCACTTCACACAGGTGGAATTCTACTCGCTTACTTCTCCAAAAGACACAGATTTTAAAAGAGAGTATAAAAGAACTGAAGACGTTCCTTCTAATACTACAGATGGCAACTTAGTTTTAAGTTATTTCTATAGCTGTCACTGAAAAGGTGTACTGAAGGTTATCCAATTCCTCGAAAACAGTAGGGCGCCGGGTTAAACCCAGGATCTCCCGCATACACCAAAATATTCAGGTCCCATTCTTAGCGTCCAACTGATTTCGCGGAATTAGAAGTCGTTACCCTTTGGTATGCTCTTGCAGTAGCCAGAGGCACGGATTTAGGTGCGTTTCAACGAAAAACTTTTATATACAGCCATGCTCCTTTTTCCATCTTCAATTCTGCAGTCACCGTGATGAGCAAAGGTAATGTTAAAGCAGGCATAAGAGACATGAATTACCTCAGTAAATGTTGTCGTTATTTTAAATAGTACGAATAACCAGAAAAATACTGTTAAAAGTACGTTCCAATAAGAATGTTCCAAAATTCTAGCAAGAGATATTCAGCTTTGTTATACTATATTGTTAATAACTATCCTTCAGATACCAATATTTCTTCAAGAAATTTAAAAGAGAAGGAAATATGTTCCCTAAAATACGATTGCATTAAATACTTCTTCTTCCTCTGGCGCTACAGTCCTCCGTGGACCTTGGCCTCCTTCACGACTCTTCTCCAGGTGTTTCTCTCAGTAGCGACGTTCCTCCAGTTCCTGACTCCCATTTTCCTCAGATCTTCTATCACTCCATCTTTAACGAGACCTGCCTCTTGGTCTTCCCTCTGTGGGTCTCCAGTCATCGATTTTCTTAACGGATCTTGAGGGCTACATGCGGTGTAGATGTCCAAGCCACCTGATCCTCTGGGCTTTAATGAATCGAACAATGTTCTCTCCTTGAATAAGATAATTCATTTCTTCATTTTTCCGAATCCTCCACAGTCCGTTTTCATTTTGTACTGGGACATAGATTTTTCTCATCACTTTCCTTTCAGACACATTTAGCATATCTTCCTGCTTCTTCGTAATGGACCATGCTTCACACCCGTAGATCACAATGGGTCTTATGACTGATCGATATATTTCATTTTGCTATGTCTATACTAAATACTATATGTCTATTAAATACTACATTACCAATATTTTTTTCTAATAATGGATGATCTCATTGATCATGAAACGCTGAAGGATCAGCTCTGATATTTCATATGAATCCAGAAAGAAGTACCAAATTATAGCCATTGGTACTGAAGGTTGACTAAGAGAAATATCTAATTTCATGATGCCATGGCTTTCGGGAATACACAGTTGTTGTCAATACAAATGACGACAATTGACAGCCACGCAGTACGCAGTGGTTGTCATTGACGTCATTTGTACTGACAAGCACGGCGTATTCCCGAAAGTCATTACATCAAGGACCCATCATCCAGTTCAAGTCATCGTATCAAAAATCTAATTTTTACATATGAAAGTAAAACATAATTTTCGTTTCATGCTCAAACACTTCAATAATTGTAGTTTTCATTTTAAATAGGTCTTTGAAAATCAAATACAGCAAAGGATTTACAGGTAGAGTGGAAAGTGGTGGACGCTACTTAATTTGAAGCTTTTAATATTAAATCCTTACCAGGCGGTGACCTCCCAACCTCATGATGAGGTCTAAGGTTAATGGACCTTGATTAACGTAAATAACACCTGGGGCTGTGGAGCGCGGTATCCGAGTGAGTTTCTCTGAAGAACGCCTTAAGTGGGCAATTCCAACCGTGTGATTCAAGTTACCAAATCGAGGACGAGGAAAGAAAATTGAAACTCTCGGAATGTTTCGAGAGACTTCCAGTTACGTTAGTTAGCTCTGCTTCCAGTTCTTGTGGATTTGGAAACAAAATGGAATTCACTACTTGCGCTCACATTTTCCAAATGAACTGCAAGGATTAGTTTGATATTATTTTCCTTAGGTTATCGAAGCAATGGACTATCTACGACACGAATTTTAAGCGATAGTATTGACGTCATATTTTTATTAATTTATGGACGTGGCACAACGAATCGCCATCACATTGCTTGTAGATGTCGGCTTCATATTTTTATGTGCAGAGAAAAATATGAAGCTATAACGTGAGAGTTATCTGAAAATGTAGTTAAAAATTTCCAATTTCTTTCAATGGTGGTGAATCTAGAGAAAAATGTTTAAAACATCGTTCCGTTGACATGTATGATAAATGATTACAACCCATATGCCGTGATAATATTTCTTTACCTTGGAAAAATAAGGAACTCTTTTCTAGCGTTCTAAAACTCCTTTCAGATTTATAATTACACTCATAAACGAGTAGATACTATTGTCCATGAATGATTGCAAATGATGGAAAACATTTATTCTATCTTTCGTGGATTGATTTTCTGAAAGACACCTTTCGGAAACTCATTTAAGCTCTGAATTGAGTAAGGAAGAGCTTTTGTTGTAAATGTCAACGGTTCTTTTACTTGGCTGAAGTACGTGAATTTTAGCGGAAATGGAATTGATGAAAAAGAATTAGTTAATATAATAAAACTGAGAATACATGTAACAGTTAAATCAAAATTTCTTACATCCAATTATTTTAAATGAGTTTGTGGAAATATTTCTTCTTAAGACATTTCGTACAGAATTAAATTTAAATTGACATCATTTTCGAAATTTTGAAAGCTAAATTTCTATTTTAAAATTTGATATCATAATTTTGCTTATCTTCCTTAGTAATGGTCCAGCAATCTCTAGAGGGAATTGAAATGAATTATTTTTTATGTCACCAGATTCCACAAAACTAATATTCTCATCGGTGTCATCCGCTGATTAAGATTTGAAAACATCTTCAAATGCGAAGATTCGAAAAATGCAAAGATTTATTCTTCGAAAAGGTTTTATAATTAGGGTACTTTGCACAAAGTCTCCGCTGGAAAAAGTATCTTGAGATGCGAAATAACGAACTATCCATTTTTCATTCTCAGACTTGTGCATTGTGATGAGAATAAATTGTATCACAATCCGATTTGGAAACCGCTAAATTTAGGATAAACGAATTTCCTCAGCGTTCTTAGGTTCCTTTTCCAACAATTCATCAAATAAGGTTTTCCCAAGAAAAATAATTTCGTTCCCGAATTTCATTCAAAGAACGAGACTAGAATCGCCCAGAATTTCCGAGAAGGAAATCCGTTGCAGAGTTCGGAGTCTCATCTTACAAAGAAGCCATATGTTTCGAGGAATGGATTTAACCGGCGAATTCTCAAGAATCCGCACCCAATACCCCATTTCCCCTATTGATTCAACGAGGGAGGAAGCTTAAACCCGGAGGATGAGGCGATCCCGCTATGAATTTAAGAGCAGTAAACAAAGCATGGAAAAAAACCTTGGTTTTAGCAATTCATTTGCATCTTTCGACCCTGATGGAAGAGGCAGTGGCAATGCTGCCTCGGGCA
The DNA here is from genome assembly GCA_000376725.2 of Ladona fulva. NCBI lineage: Eukaryota > Metazoa > Arthropoda > Insecta > Odonata > Libellulidae > Ladona > Ladona fulva. The sequence goes on from KZ308414.1 coordinate 414,778, forward strand.
AACACGCGCAGTTACCTATCACGAACGGAGTGGGGTCTTCTCCGATAATCTGTTGATTTTTCGGAGGAGCCATCCATCCTGCAGGGAAAAGATTGCCAATTTACAGGGGGAAATTAATGCTCCTCTTCCCCGGTATTTATCGACGAGGGAATGGAATCAAGTGGAAACGTAATGGAGTATTATGGGAATCGCCTGCAATTAAAGCAAATGGGGTGGCTGGAGCGGTTACCGCGTGAGAACGCCAAGTAAACGTGGAAATTGGAGAGGGATATCTATTGGATCAGGCGCAATCCTTCATTTTTATGAGCAGTGGTAACCTCAGCATCGCTCTGACATTGACCTTAATTTCATGTTTTGCTGAATCGAGGTTAATCAATTTTTCAATTCTTGCATTTATGAACTAAGGAAAAACGGGCATGAAAAAGTCTGACCGTCTGGTTTCTCTATACATTGAGCTATCCGACAAAAAACGTAGGTTTGTAACGAACCCTCAACTGGTAGACCCGGGTTCGTACCCCGGTCTCGAAAGACTTTTCTCATGTCCGCATCTTCTTGGGAATTTTCCAATGTGCACGCCTTAACCGGTTGCGATGGCGGAATGGTTAGCAGCTCTCTGATCCCTAGTTTCCGGGTTCGATTCCCAGTTATCCAGATTTTTCCGGTTATGGATGGCTGTTTAAGCGTGTAAATAATATTTCCTACTAAAATGTATGTAATGCGGTATTTCCGTTTCCATTAAAAAAGTTGCTATTATTATTTTTTTATTGAAGTGGAGCGTCACCTCTATCCATTTTCCTCGTGCAAATAAGTTTATATTGACCGCCGTATATCGGAAAGTGTTTGATTTTCCCAAGGAAGAATGGACTTGAAAAAAGTCTGACGGGACCGGGAATCGAACCCTGGGATTTTTTTCTGGGTGCGCACCATCTTGCGCAAAATCACCCTTACCCGTTTTCCGTGTTTGATTTTATTCAAAGCCTTTGAGCGATGATCTTATTGAACATGTTATAGTAACAAAATTAGAGTAATACCAACGAAAACTACAGCCCTATAGATAAAATAGGTAAAATTGAGACCGGAAATGAAAATTAGGTGACTTTGCTCGATAAGTCATGCACCAAGAAAAATCCAATAAGAAAAATCGAGTTCCAAAACGTTCATTTTCCTTAGGGATATGAATTTAAGTCTCGAGTCACAACTACTCCTTTCGTTAAAAGCTAAATATTAAATTCCACGGCGATACTTGGCGGAACTCCCTATCGGAGACTGTAATCTGAATTAAATATTTTTATTTCTCTTGATTTATAGATAACTGGTTTACCTTTCGAGAATTAAATTTATGTTAAATTAAGGACTGTTTATCTACCCTTCTTACAGCACAAGTAAAATAAATAACGTGGCAGTTTAATATAGTTCTCGATTCATAGATTATTTACCGCATACATATTTTAAGTGCATGCGTATTTTATGTTGCTCACGTATCGTATTTTTAGTGATGCAATAACAATATTTCTTAATTATGTCCTGGAGAACGCCCAAAAAGCCAGTAATTAGTACAATAACCATAAGAGCAAGAGATAAGTAATGTAGCAGGTCATACAACGGTAAATACCACAACAGTATAATGAGGAAAAACTATGGAGAATGAATGCAATACAAGTTACAAGTAGGAATAACTTTACAAAATATTAATATATAAATAATAAGCAGGAAAAATCAATCGTAATTGAAAAAGGGGCGATGAAATAGTTTACCTTAAAAGATGGTACCGAAGTGGAGTTATTAGTATGAACCGGTAGTGAATTCCGAAAATGTTAGTTATTTAAAAAATCTAAGATCTGTGCGGGGAATGGGGCAGGTAAGATAGTGGTGGCCAGTACGAGTGTTAACGGACGAAAAGGATATTTTATGAGCGAAGAGATCCAAAGTGAATTTCGGCGGCAAGTCTCGGAACAAAAATGGATTGAGAGAAAAGAAAGTTGCAACACGGCTGTTAATGAATTAGAGGTTAAAAACGCTGTGTAAGCCGTATTTCGGCAGGCGGATGTCGCGTTAAGAGACTAACACAAGTTCCGGATGACCGATTTCTGGGAAGTCCCAATGTACATTTCAGAGACAATGCCTCCATCATCAAGGGGGGCTCCCCAATAGGAAGTGGAATAGGACTTCCTTCCAGAAATCGGTAATCCGGAGCTTCCCGTTTTCTCCTTAACGCGAGCTCCGCCTGCCGAAATACGGCTTAGAGTGTTTAAACCTCTAACAAAAATGCTTCCCCATAAATGGAATAATTCTCCCATTTTCGGAATGAAAAGGAATAGAGGAGACATTTGGTGGGTATACTCTTAAAGAACGGCGCAAAGAATTAAAATCGGACATTGACTTCTCCCTTATAATTTCTCATCTTCGAAGAAGAGAGAGGGGCAATGGCTTTGAAAACCCTGACTCCATTATCTTATTGTTCCCGCATCCACACCGCAAAGACTCGCAAAAAGCGAAGTCTCTTCCACTTCCGTAGTCACCTAAAGTAACAAATGAAAGCCATCTCGCGGTTGCGAGTAAATCGGAGAAATAATATACGAATTATATACGAATTATATACGAATTATATAAATATACGAACTTCACGAACTTGAAGTTAACGCTCTCAATTCCGAGGATGCCCTCCTCAAGGAAAAGCAAGTAACGAAAAAAGTAGAATGAACTAGCTTCAACGGCTCAAGAATCCGCAATAAGGGGAATAAATCAAGGTTTAGGTTTGGAAGAAAACAACTTGGTCTTAAACTCTACTTCGTCCGTCCGAAAACAGGAACACTTAGAGTGACTAGACGGACAATGGTGGGCAAGGAGGGGAAATGAAGGATGTAGACCGCTTAATCGTCGACTTGAATTTCCATTTCTTTCTTGGGAAAGAGTGGAGTAATTTTTGTCGCCGAGAGAAAGGGTACTTCATGAAGCGTTTTCTGTCCGCTGAAAGAAGTATCGCCTTTGTAGCAAAGGAACTACTCGAAAGAAAATTATTTTTTCTCACGCGCTGGTAAAACTTCTTCTTCCGTCTATCGCGATGAACACCACCACCATAGAGCGATGGGCATTCCGTCCATCGCTCTATGATGCTGCAGTCAATATCCCACTTTTCTATTTTTTAAATAAAGTAAAGTTGGCGAGGGTTTCGACAGAAAATCTACGCGTAATGTTGTTAAATACCTGAAATTTTTAAATTTGCCTCTTCCGATAGTTCATATAATGCATCTTACTAGTAGCACGTATGAATATTGAAGCATATACAGGTTTGGCAGTCCAAATGCAACCTTCTGCAAGTCAAGTACATCATTTTACAAATCAAATGAATCATTTTGCAACACACATACATCCGTTGAGATATCAAGTTGCTCAACTGCAATATTTTCAACGTCATGTTGTTAAATAAATAAAATCTTAGCAAAGTGGTCCGAATTGTTCATTTTATTATATTTAGCATAATTTGTAAATATTTTATGCAACATGAATGCATTCAATTGCTAAATTCATGGTCTCCTGACGGTGCTCGTGGCAATTTCATTTATTGTGATATTTAATATTTTGATAATCTCTAAGAAGGAATCACATCTCAACGGAATAGATTATAACATCCACATACATTTATATTTCATTCTTAAACGTAATAAAGTACGTCCTTTCTTGTATGCACTTGTAATTACCACGAGCAGCGGCAGGAAAACCATTGTAAATTAATTTAGTAAGTGAATACATTGATGTTGTATAAATATGAGTATTTATGACGCATAAAATGTCAATAAAATACCAATTTTGACAACTTAGATGACTTTTTATTTACATAACAGTAAAGCGGTGAACATATTTCAGTTGTGAAACCTGATTTTTTAATGGTTTAAATTGATTTGCAAAAGGACGCATTTAATTTGTGAAAGGATGGATTTGATTAGTAAAAGGGGCTTTGATTTGCAAGAGGGTCCATTTGGACTACCAAACCTGTATCAAACGCTCTTTACGTGGCATGTACAAGTTATATTGTGACTTACCAAACCATCAGCCGCTGTTCGAGTATCTCAAATATGAATAAGTTGTAAACAGTTTTTCCGGGCACTTAGACAGTAAAGTACGAACCTGCAAGAGAAAAAAAGCATTAATATTTTTATCTCCAATCTGCCCGAATAGATTGAACGATTGATTATATAAGATAAGAGTTGAAAATATTCGAAGAGACGAATATTCGTTGCTTAAAACGTGAAACCAACAGATATTACAGCACCAGAATGTTAAGTTTAGTACAATTTGGCACACCCAAATTCTACTCGCACGATAATAAGAATGGATATATCTATTATTTCGTGTTTTTGTTCCTGTTTCATGAAAATGCATCTGGAAAATGAAAATTATCATTATTGTGCCTGAAATCCTACATTAAGCTATGTGCAGCTGAAAATCTCGAGATTGATGGAATCAACTGCTCGGTCTGTGACTATTTGCAGCACAATGTAATTTTGGTTTAAAATTTGGTCTAGTTAGTCTTTTCCATTTTCCTGTAATATCTAGATTAAGAATGTATCTTCTAACTGATAACTGAATGATGATAATAACGTATAAAAACCATAGTTCTACACGTTATTTATTGCTACTTTCTATTTCGTAGATGGTTTCCTCCATAACCGTAGTTTTCCCAAGAAAGATTGATACTATATATCAATTCTGAATATAATATACATAATATCATTTTTGACAAAGTCAACGAAATTTTATGCATATACTTAAAAATTACAATAAAAATATGCCACAATTTCCACCTGAGAAGGGAAAAGGTATTGTTTCAAAGAAATTCTAAACCATATCGCTCATCGTAAAAAGAAATGCACACACTGTTTAGATTTTTGCAAGTTTTTATTCTCAGACAACCGGTTTCGATGACAGAGCGGTGTCATTAAATCTGATAAAAGAAACAGGAAAAAACACATATATTCGCCGTTGCAATATTGGTATAGGTTAATTGGAATCAATATAGTTAACTGAAGAAAGAAGACCTAATAAGGACGCTCTTGCGTCGAAGCCGGTATTGTTTCTCATTATAATTCGTGGAAAGTAGAATACTGAGTGCATTTTCATCCACAATGAACAATTTAGTTGGGTTCCTCAAAGTGAAGCCTGAGATAATCGATTATAAATTCTAAACCAGATTAAATTGATCCTGCCTAATTTTTCAATTTGAACTAGCTGGCTGCATCAATACCAACACCGTAATACGTGCAGGAAGTCGAAATAAGGCGAAATAAACTCTTTATTGCAGAATTCGTACTTGGAGTAACATGAGTTATCTTTAATCAGATACTTGAGACTCATATAGTTGGTAAGTATAATCTAATGATTCTCTTTAACAAGAAAACAAATTGAAATGTGAAGATTACAAATGATAGATGAGAGCCAAACTTTCAGTTCTGTCTTCATAAAATTGTATTACAAATACCCTTTCGTTCATATTATTTCCTAGAAAATTCTNTAAATAAAGCGACGTTCTTCACTTGCCTTCGCCATAGCTTATACGTCTCCTCGGCTTTTCTTGCTCCTATTTCGGAACTCTTTTACTTCGCCGAATTCTTCTTATTTTGTTTAAGAAATAAAATATAAATACTTAGCTCATACGGTGCTCTCAAGCAATGCTTTTCACCGTTCTTTCGCTCACTCCGGCACACAATGCAGTGTTGGTTGTAACTAGATTTAAATCTACATCTTCCTCTCTTGACTTAATTGCTTGAAACAAGTTTCTTACGTTGAGAATGGTTTCTTTCTCTCGCTTCCTTAGATTACGCAGTTTGACTTCGTCTTTCCTACCATCCGAGTTTTCATTGGATGCCGATGGAGAGGAATTCAGCAACTTCTACCTTAAAAGGTTGCTTCTTACTGGGTGCATTTCCTATTGCACTTCACACAGGTGGAATTCTACTCGCTTACTTCTCCAAAAGACACAGATTTTAAAAGAGAGTATAAAAGAACTGAAGACTTTCCTTCTAATACTACAGATGACAACCTAGTTTTGAGTTATGTTTATAGCTATCATGAAAAAGGTGTACTGAAGGTTATCCAATTCCGCGAAAACAGTAGGGCGCCGGGTAAAACCCAGGTTCTCCCGCATACACCAAAATATTCAGGTCCCATTCTTAGCGTCCAACTGATTTCGCGGAATTAGAAGTCGTTACCCATTGGTATGCTCTTGCAGTAGCCAGAGGCACGGATTTAGGTGCGTTTCAACGAAAAACTTTTATATACAGCCATGCTCCTTTTTCCATCTTCAATTCTGCAGTCACCGTGATGAGCAAAGGTAATGTTAAAGCAGGCATAAGAGACATGAATTACCTCAGTAAATGTTGTCGTTATTTTAAATAGTACGAATAACCAGAAAAATACTGTTAAAAGTACGTTCCAATAAGAATGTTCCAAAATTCTAGCAAGAGAT
>KZ308414.1:422116-532172 GCA_000376725.2 Ladona fulva
TTATTATTCTGAAAATTAATTAAATTTATAACGTTAAACTAAAACTATGAGACATAGTATATTCGTCATTTTGCATCATTACATATTTTTACAAATAAATTTTGAAAAAATCTTCGTTTAAGATTCGTCGAGGAAAATGTGCCAACACTCATAGATCCTCGTCAGCTCAGCTCGACAGCTTTATTCTCCAGCAGAGTAATGACGAAGATACGAACAGAAGAGGGAGATAAACGGCAGAAATATCATTAGTTCTTCGTGAACCATCTCAAGGGATTTATAAAAGTGTAATCTTTGATCCGGCTGAATCAACATCGAGAAATACATCGCTAAATAACTTCCTTGCTTTCAACGTTCGAACAAAAATATCCTTTACCACCGAAAATCACCGTTTCCAGCAATTGAGACGTAGACTCAAAGCTTTTAGCATAACTCAATATTTTGGTTTTTCCATCCTTCAGGCAGCAGTCGAGAGATATGAGGGAAAGACGCGGTAGTCTTGGAGGTGACTTCGAAATTGAAACGAGACTCTATGTCTCAAGAATATTTTTATAACGAGAAGGCAAGCTACATCTACATCAAGGAGGTTGACTTAGGATGAAAGAAATCCTCCCCTCATCCCATCCCTCCCATTCGGAATTCCTACGAGTCCTCAGCGAGGAAATCTAATATTTTCCGGACTTTTAATCCCATAATCCGATGCCTGTTTCCTTAACGACCTGGCAGTATTTTCTATTTACCCAAACCCTCCATCTCTGCTCATCCGTCCGCATCTTTCGTCTCGCTTTTGGGACTTAACCCCTTCTCCTTAATAGATCCCTTTTAACATACCTTCATTCCGTCTCCAACTTCGGCCGCGACGCAACCTATCCTCAATCAAATATCCGATATTCGGTTTCTGAGAGAATGATGCTCAAGCATGTTTGTCTTTGCGACGAAGTCGGTGATGACTGCAAAGGGCTCGTTTCATGATCGATTCGATCTCTATTCTGAAGAATGACAAATCGGCCCTGAAAATTCAGGATCGCTCCCAGTATTGTGGTTACTCGATATATTTATTTCTTTTGGTCAAGGTTAGTAGAAGTTTTTTATCGTTATTATTAGGTTAGAAAATAGCCAATTAGAGCAATAACGAATTGTACTATTCAATAAGTAATGGAAATAACTAATCTCCATTTATGAGATTTTGAAAAAGACAAGAAATTTGTAGGGTAGAAGTAAAACGCAGTTATTCATTAATTTAATTATTGATCTAGGCGCCATGAGGTGTTAAAACCATATATAAGGAGGGAACCTGGTATGGATAACGAAGTTTTTGTTGTAAGAGTACTATATCTGATATACATAAAAGACTTCCGTGCCAAAAGGTGGTGCCAAGTCATAAAGGGAGACACAGATTATTATGCTAAGGAGAGGATTTAGAATATCTAATTGTCGTAAGTAACCATTTATTATCATTGCCAATGAACAGCAGCCACGTCTATTTACTCCGTGGCTTCTTTTATAAGTGAAGGATGCATAACAAGGGCAGTGCCGTCTGAAGTTAGCGTGCCACTTTGGGCACTCGTACCATAGGATCGCCACCCCTTCTCTAGAGTCATCTCGGTTATTAAATTTAACGGTTCCCAAAGAGCGAGGAATGTATTTCAAGGGTAGGATAAAAATAAGTAAGGTATAGTTTAAGAATAAAATGTAAAATAAATCACAATGAATGTCCTAAATTACTCAAGAAAAAGTCTTTGAAGAAAAATTTCATGTTAATACGAAAGAAAAAGTTTCCCCAAAAAATAATGTCATACTTCATTCTATTACTCGTATGAATTGTTAATGATTTTTGTGAAATATGCTGAGACATAGGTGAGCTAAAAAGTTTTTTTAATGTGATAAACAAGCTTGATATTTCACGGCTTACTGAGAATTATTGACAATTACGGTGTTATAGGTGCATTAAGAAAATTTTTCCGTGATTAAATATGTATCCAAATAGTAACAGAGATAACAAAATCCACTGTATCGGCCTCAACTTTGTTGTAGCTCTTCATGATGACAAGGAATAGCACAACTTATACACGGTACCACAGGAAGTGTTACATAGGGGCAAAGAATATACCCTATTTTCGGCGTCGTAACTAAAATCTCAACATTTACACTCAATTTTTAAACTACCGGGCTGCATTAAGAAGATGAAACTTTTTATTCAAACACTGTATATGTATTTATGTATAAGTAGTTATAAAATACAAAGTATCGCGTTAATGTTATGTTTATTTCAAAAGATATAAAATATCAAACTTTAAATTCTTTTCGATCCATAATTTTTTGGGCCGATTTTGCTTCAAATTTTCTTCGCAGAATTAGCTCATAAAAGTTTTTTTTTTATTTTGTGTGATAGAACAACAAACTTTGTATAGAAATACCAAGTCTAGCTTTGCTCAAAGGAATACTACTTGAGATAACATGTCTCAAAGTTGCTAAAAATCGATGTCTAACTTTAGAAGGCTGTGGTAGGGGGTCAAACAAATTACTATATCTCAGCAAATATTTCTTCGATGGATGTAAAACTTGGCAGATGTTCATCAAAGATATGAGTTTATGTTCACACAAAATATCATTGAAATCGGTGATTGTCGAGCGGGGCACTTTTCTAAAATTGGTCCACTTGACATGGAATGCCCCTTCATGTACCTGATGATGACGCTACGCATCGAAACCTAGATCGTATGTATTAAATTCTGCGGTAACGTGTGTGAGTTGTTCTTATTCCTCTTTCGTCGCTAACGGAGATGTTAAGGCGGTCTCTGGCGTGATCTTGGGGCTTCACTGTTCGCGATGAAAGAGTTGGTGCGCTCGACGAGGATGTAAGAGGCCGTGTGGAAAAGGCACTTCTCCTCAACTTCTTACGGAGAAGACGTAAAAAATTAAACTTCTGGAGCGTTTCTAAGAGGGCCGAGAACGAAGTAACTTTTACTTAAGGGAAACTTCCATTTACTGCACGGAGACATGAGCTGCCGTCAAAAATGCACTCATTTAATAAGCGGCGAATGAAGGAAAGAGTTTTTAAGAACTTCGTCCCAAAACGGTTCTGCTATAAATTTTAAAGAAGTTGGTTCCTAGAAAATCTCGATTCAGCCTTCATGTTTCATGCAAATTTTAGTCTTTTGTGAAACAGGAAATTAATTTTCCTTGCCTCAAGGGTTTAATTTTCTTCTATATAAAATAATCGTGCACCTAATTCCGTATAGAGCATGAGGCAGCAATACATGAATATAACGTGGAAAATTGGATATAAATACTGTAAAGATAAAGTAGTACTTAAACGTTACTTATTCTTTATAATTACCGCTAAATCCAATGATTTTCTTACTCACTATTACTAAATTAAAATTTATGAAATTACTAACAGAGAAATTCAATAGATTGAAATAAGTAGGTAACATATATTTTATTTATTTTAATAAAATATTTTATAGTATGTACTTTATAACTTAATATAAACTGTTTTTAATTAATCTTCCCTGAAATGTATTGGCTAAGTTTTCCAGGAATGCATGCTGAATCTGACAAAATTACAAAATTGAGACGTGGAATAATTACATTTACAGTGACTCACTGAACAAACATGAAACTCTAACGAAATTCTAATAAACTGTGCTATCAAACCCCTCCCGGATACGTTAATGACTTCCTAGGTATCTATAAAGGTGAAAATGGTAGGTTCAGAAAATAATATAAAAAAATCAAATTATTTCATCCTACTCAGTACTGTTTACATTACTCTTAGTGGCGAAAGCTTCCTCTAAAAGTCTATGCATACGGTTAAAAACGATGTGAATTAATCTTGCTGCTGCTTTAATTACATGTAAATCTTCCGGTAATTTTATTCTCTGAAAATGTCATAGCATTTTTTTATACCGTCAAAAACATTATGGACATTTTAAATGCTCCAGTTTTCTTCTAAAGGATAATTAATTATTGTCACGATTTAAATTATTCATAGCTAGGTTATGTGGATACATGTTCTTTTCTCATTTCAGGGAAGTAAATAGTTAAAATTAATATTTTACTGCGTTTTAATATAACCTAGGAGTACAAGATGGACGCATCTTCCTAGCTCAATAAGATATAGTTAAACTACGAGGTGTACATAAAGTCATCATATGTACAATGTACGTTATATATTTTGGCGCTAACTTCATAAAAGGGGAGAGAACCGAGATATGAGAAATCGATAAAAACGCACAAAGGAAAAATTAATTTCCGACGTATAATGAAGATTGAATTTCAGAGCTCATCAATTTTTGTTGATTGAAAGGAAATTAGAGTGGTTGTTTTATACGAATCTTTTTTTTAATAATGCGTATCGATAACTCTAAATGAAAATAATATTTTTCGAAGAGGCCGATGATTCAAACTCCTCTACATAATGAATTACAATACCTCTTGCTGGTTTAACTGTGGTATTACTCGGTTTAATATTACATTTCAAGAGTTTCTACTCAAACGAGGACAAAAGAAGTGCTTTAAAATAGTTATCAAAGGACTTTTTTTATTAATCGAGAAAATAACTTGATAATGTCGACAATTTACATAATAGCAATTTATCAACAAGTTACCGCTTGCTTGAATTGAAAACTCATAATGCAATGAGTTTATGGATAATTGAGAAAGGGCTTTAGTACTCGTTTGCCGTGACACGCTTTGAATGATGGATGAGAATAAAACCTCCCAGTTTCCGAGTATCATAAATCAACTTTACTTTCACCCGCGGCCATTACTTTAATTTCAAAGCCGTATATCGCATAAAAGAAGCATTTACAGCGTTTATTACACTTTAATTTACAACTTTCGCATACAAATAGAAGAATATGGATCAGTTAGCGTTATAGCTATGCCAGTTTCTCGGACCCATAAAATGCAGCATATTAATACTCTGCTATCATTGGTGTATGGCACTATAATGTCAAAAATATGTATGCGACGTGATAATCATTTTATTGCAATGATTACGTGGAATTTTCTTTCTCATTTTGCGATATCTTACAAAGAGTTTTAAAATGAAAATACGCCCAAGAAAATTGCATTCGAGAGGAGATAAATATGTATCATGAGTGAATGCATATCAATGCAGCATTTTTGGAAATGTTAAAATTTAAGTACGTCTTGGAAATTCGTGCTTTTCATTCCCAACATATTTCAAAATAGAATACAATGAGTTGCAGTGGAGGATCGTAATGTTTTATGGCTTTTCCAGGAATCTACGAATCATGAATACAAGACAGGTATGGTGAAATTCCTGGCACTGGTTTCAATATGAGTAATAAAAATGTATAAGAATATGATTTTGATTCTCCATGTGTAACGAAATTTACAGGGTGTGAGATTAGCGGGGGTTTAATTAATTTTAAACAAGAAAGCTGAGTAATCCAAAGACTGGAGAAGAAGTGTAAGTCCATGAAAACTAAATTTTCTAATATAACTCGCTTGGTCTCAGGAATATTACGTAAGTGGAAAATAACAGAAGATAGCAGAAAAAATAAGTTAGTGCGATGTAGTCGAGTGTTGTTGTCGAAAATAATGCACATATCAGATCAAAAGCCGTGGTACTATATTAAGCTTCGGATTCGAATCTGTATTTACACACAAATTTGAAAATGTTTACATCTTAGGAAGTACTTCCACACATCTCACACATGGGTTTAGATTTCAAATGGGAAAAAGAAGACGGACTCTTGAGGACATATTTTAGTTTAATTCTTTCTTGTTTTAGCAAATGGAGCTAGATGCTGTGAGAGGAGAAACTCCACGTGAGTGCAGCACAATAACCCTTTAAATATCACTGAAACTGTGTTAAATGAGGGGGAGTGCCATAATTTAGCTTCAGTCGCACATCAAAGCGTCCCTTATCCTCACTATCATGAGCAATGCTTAAAGAAAATTAAATTTAAGGTACCGTAAACCGGGGTTGCTTGGACCCAAAATTTCTAATTTTTTGGACTTTCCGAACAAAACAATACCTAAATTCCATAACCTGTGCCGATAACAAATTTAGAAATTTTTGATGATTTAAAAGCAAACAAATTGTGAAAAGTATCTACAAGGCGATAAAAAACACCCACTTTTAATAAGTTTGGGTGGAACGATTTTCCTGTCTATATGACACCACTTGTACTGCAAAATGTCTTTCTTTTGACCATTTCCAGCCTATTTGACCCCCCAGACTTCCTTGATTTGACCCCCCAGGGCTCAAGTAGCTCCGGTAGTTTACGGTAGTTTTTCTTTATCCTGTACCTAAAGACAAACGAAAAATATTCTTTTCATCAAGATATTATACGGCGAATAAATAAACACCATTTTCAGTAATCAGCAATCTCGCGTTACATTTTAGCACATCTCTCAATAAACCTCCTTCACGTGCGAGCATGACTATCACAAATAATAGAGAAATGAGAAATACTCAGAATGACCCGTTGAAAAATTATTAATTTATATTCAGCGCATATCTTACTTGGAATTCCACCAATTCCATTCCTTAATAGTCCCCTCTTTGCCCGTCTCGCCTTCTTCCGAGGGCCCTTAATTTTTCACGTTCCCCCAAAACGGGCGTTTTATTCATTTCCCAACACCCACCCGTTTTCCCTCCTCACCCACACTCGCCAATCTTCCCCAACCACCCTAAACTCTTTTCTAAGCTGAATTCCCTGCCTTCTTCACCTGTACGTTCCCTTCGAAGCTGCTAAAATATTTACACGTGGGAAAGTAGTATACGGGAGAGAGCATACTCGGGCTCCTGCACTTGACTCTTTACTTCCTGCCTCCATGACGCCTTTCTCTTTAAAGAAGATGATGTCGGAGATAAAGAGAGGGGCGGGGCGCCGCGACCGCAACAAAAGGCATCCTTGAGAAGTTTCGTGAGCCCCAATTCCAGGACAGATGAGGTTTTCCGTCATGCATCGGGAAGTAATGACTCTCTTCTGTTTGTTCGCCCCGTACGAGGATTTGGAGTATGGGAAGAAGCCACCGATGTTGATTCCTTGTATTCTTTATGTGTGCTATGCAAGAGCGTAGTCAGGATTTGTCCATGGAAGGGATTTTTCAGAGCCATTGAGTGAACACTGCATTGCTTACGAACCCGGGGAAGGAATACCGCGTGGTTCTCCAGCTGTGTTTGAATGGCATGCTTGCGAGAGGCCATCATTTCGCATGCTTTCGTTCATCGTTGGCATATTCTCAAGGACTTTTTAGGCTAAACGCCTAAAACCACCCCCTTGGCTACTCCTCTGACGCCAAGAATGAAGTTCCGCTATCTAATATGCTGTTGGATCTACTTACATCATTCCACTACATAGCCCGGAGAAGTGCTTTTGGTGGAGACGTTCTTTGTGAAATCCGTAAGAAATTATAGATACCGAAATATCTACCCTCAATACCTGCCCAGAAAGTTGGAGACCTGGGTTCGAGTCCCAGTCATGTCGCTATTTTTCATACCTCTTTATCCCAGTGATATTTTCTTACTAGAGGTTTGGTATGCCTACAGACGTAACGATCATCGATAGAGCTTAGATATTAATCTATACTTTTCACCGAAATGAAAATATTTTATAAAAAGTTTAGGTATTTTTATGACCTAAATCGCAACATTCAAACTTTGCACATTCTAATGCCTCCATTCAACATATAATATATTGCTTGCTTCGCACCCAATGTCTCAGAGTATACTACAAATTATTCGCAAATTTCCGTATAAAATGCATGTAAATATTTATTTTATTACTTGCAAACTCAAGATTTATTTAAATTTGAAATAATGGCTGGAATAGGTCGAGATAAGTACCATTGGGAAAATGATTAAATAAAGGTTGTTATTCCTGCAAACGAAGTCATTTTTCAATTCGAATCCGCTAGAACTTTCACAAGTTATTCAATTTTTCTCTAAAATTCAGCGCCATTTCTAAATCTTTCACATAGAAATAGGTGCCGTTGAAGAACGTTAAGTGTAGAAGGTCCAAAACGAATCAATGACGTGATGAATTATGTCGCCTTAGATAAAGCACTGTATAATTCATCAAAGTATTATATTTTCTTCCTTCACAATCATGACGAAGCGATGGCGGTCATAGTCAGTTGAAACGATGTTGAATTCGGCTCCAGGATAACCAAGTGGGCAGCACGTTTGCTGTAGATTCGTTGAAAATATTCTATACTGTTTAAAATTCCTTGTACCACATAGCTCGGAGAATAGTTACCGCACAGGGAATATTATTCACAAGTTTGGAATCTCTTCTTCCTCATTCAATCCTAACATATCACTCCAAATTTGCACTTTGGGCAGCTCGTTATCATTTTACGTCTTCACTAATGGAAATTGACATGAGTGTCAAATGCCATGTGTATCCAGCAGATCCAACAGCATGAAGAAGTCCAGTGTTGCACGCTTAGAATCAGAGAATCCGGCACAACTACATTGTGATTTCAACTGACATTAATGCTACCTATTCAGTGAAAATGGATTTGGGCAGGTCATGAAGCGAGGATAAATGACTACCGTCGGACATTAGTTGCTCTCAGCGGGATACCTTGGGAGAGGATTCATGCCTTATGAGTATTAGGAATTACCTTTGTTAAACGAAAATTATCATGGCATATGGAATCAAAAGTGTTTTAAAATGTGTACAAATGCCTAACAAAAACAAAGCCTGTGCCTTTGATATGATACTTCGATGATAAAACTTCGATTATTCTTTATTAAGTCCAGAAAAAATCGTCTCTCTCATTTTGGAACCAATGGTCGAAAAATCCACCATTGGGAGACGTTTCGCATCTAAATTATTCTTTTTAGGAGAGTAAAAAGGACAAAAAGAGCATATTATTATACTTATTGGACCGAAATAATTACATTACATAATATTTCGAACGTTTTGTGGGTTGTAGATCAAGTTAACAGGCCATAACCTTCTCTCTATCTCTTCGCATTTAAAGAAAGGTTACAAGGGATCAATGCACTTTCAAAAGAAATAATCCATTTTTATTAATAAAGGGGAATATAATCTTTGAATTATTACTCTAGACTTAGGGGAAAAATTAGGCATTAACAAAAAACATATACGTCTTGCTTCTTGTGTAAATATCAGACAGTGCATTTACGTTAATTAACAAGACTCATTTCTGATGTCTGTTACACCCATAGCAGTAGTTAGTAGTTACACCGATATTAGCAATAAAATTCTCCTTTATGAGTTACACACAAATTCAGAGCAATCCTAAAATATAAGTATGCATCGAATATAATAGAAACGAAAGCATGACGAGAATGTCTTCATTATAAACATCCCCGGAGAATATTGCAGTTCAGATTTGCCCAAGGCATTATTTTATACGGAACGTTCATTTTGAACTGCTCTCTTCATTGCTTTGCGCCTACGCTCATGCAACATTTTAAGACTCTATGGCATTTTCAGCCAACACAGGAGAAATCTTCTAGCTAAAATTCCACGCCGAGGAAGCGCTTCCGCCAATCTAGTTCTAATCTCGCGTATGAATAAAAGAGCATAGAGTGTATGCACACCAGACATTACGATTCTCCCAAATGGAATTCTAACCTTTCTCTAACCAACAATAGACTCCAATCCTTCCTCCTGTTCGGTCCTTTTTTTATACAGACTCGCAACGGTTTTCACTGCTCACTCAAGACTTCGCGTCGGATGAGATAGGGAAGAAAAAAGCCGAGCATCGGCTCCTTGGGGATCACTTCTGCGTCTCGATCTTCCCGTTATCTAAGTGGAGGAGTTGGCAGAGGGCTGAGGATTCGGAAGTGGAGAGGGCAGGAAAGACAGCGTCCCCTTAAAAAGAGGGGAACTGCAGAGGGAGAAAGGACGGCGCAGGGAAAGGGGTACCCGGAATGAGGGACTCAAACTCATTCCATGATATTGACATTACACTTCTGCAAACCTCCCCTTTACCTCTCCTGTCTCCACCTGTCTCCAGCACACGCTCCCTCATTCTCTCCATCTCTCTTTAATCTCTCCCTGCTTCTACCTTTCTCTTCCTTTATCTCTTTTTTATCCCCGGCCTTGAGCCCCTCATCATTACTCTGTGACCAACATCCCTTCTGGTAAGCATCAAAAGGTGGCGAGTAGGATAATTACGTAGGCACCCCATTCTACTATTCCCTCCCTTCTTTCACTTTCTAATCGTTTGTGACTCCCCTATCAACATTCTTGTCCCCATATACCCCTTATTCCGTTCCTTTGTTTTCCCTTCCCCCCGATCAACCCTCTTTTCTACATCTACGCATCCTTCACCTGATGTTTTACGTATCCCTCCACCTTTCTCCATATATTCCACATTCCTCCTGTTCATTGAAATTCCGCTAAAAATCAATATTCTCAACTTTAAAGATTTGCATTCGCTTTAAAGATATTTACTGTCAAGAGTAGACTTTAAAATTCCCTGAAAATCATCTGTACGAATATTAACCAAAAGCTGAATTGCTCGAATTTGTTCATGTAATGATTCCGCTTCTCCAACGCTAGCAAATGTTATAAATAAACATCGAAGTAGAACTTTTTGAAGAGCTTAAATGGGAAACACAAGGAAAATAATAAAGGTGGATTTGCACTTAAAGGCGTGCACCAATCAAATACCCCAAGGATAAATGGGCATGGGAAAGCCTGACCGGATGGGATCCTTCTTTTCTGGCGGACACTTAGTTCAATTAAGGTCCTGTCACACATTTTTCCTGTCCGTTTTTCCCCGAGATTTCTTTTTCAAGTGAAAAAATCCCAAATTATGATTTTTCAAAGATTCTCTTCTACCACAATGAATTACGCGATGTTAATGTATGTAGTAATGAATCATTCCTTTAGAAACCACAATATTTACTGTAAGATAACCATGGTTCCGACTCCTGATTCATCATTTGTTCCTTCATGGAGTCCAACCACGAAATCGCGGTCCAAACATTGATTCAATGAATATCTTCCATTTATTAAGAATCTACTCCTTTACCTATAAAGTTACACTTTTCTTCCACTTAAATATTGCGTTTTGAAACAATTAAAGGCAATTTAATATACGGGATATCCTAAAAATATTTAAATGCACCTTACTGACGACTTGCCTGGGACAAAAACTTTGATTCCAACTTGACAATGCAATTGATATTGAACTAATTATGGAGATTAGTCAAATACTACCTCGTGATAGACGCTTAATAAATACATTAACTGCGCTATCCTCATTTGTATCATTGACTTCATGTTTTTGCGTATTTTATTAATTATTTCTATATTTTATTTTATCGAGAATGCCATTACATGCATTTTGTTCACTTCACTGCTTACATTCAATAATCTCATTTTTTAATATTTACTCTCCATGTATTTCTACATGTACACCTGAATGCATTCATGTAAATATGTGTTACCTTCTTGTCTTTTAGCTAAAACCATCAAGTGGTACGCGCTGCATTTATAAATAAAATTTCTTTGTTGGAGTGCTCCTGATATCGGTAATTTTTCTTGAGCATATCCAAGGTTTTTTATACCTTCAAACATAATCACATAAACACGTTTCTAAAGCTTTATGTTTTCAAATTAGTCTCGATGTATGGAATGTCCAAATAACAACGAAGGGTTAAGTTGTAGAGAATCCTCTTCATCCCCAGTAACTCAAAAAAGAGAAGCCATTCATTTTATTAACATGAAGTTATTTTTACCGTTTGGGGCTCCATTTACTAACCCCGCCCAAAACCCTACCATGCTTTATAAATAATAAATATTTAAACGAATAAATCAATGTATTATTATTCTATCGCTCTCTTCCAATAGCTTCTTCCACTATCCATCGATCATTCCCTACCTTAATCTTCCGATCAGCTCTATTTGCTTCCCTCTCCACGCATTCTTCCCTCTATTTTGCCTCACATTCCATAACATTCTTGTCTCCCCTCTCCTCTTCCCCTCCAATTCCCCTCTCTTCCAGCCCAACCCCGTTCCCCCGATCTTACCCTGAATAAGATCGTGAGAGGGAAACTTCGCTCCGACTCGATAGGGAGACAAACACGGATAAACACACACTGACAGCTGTCTGCTTGGTGCGCATGCGCTCCTCAACTGGGAACCAAAGAGCTGCATTCTCGGAGGAAATGGGTTTGAAAAGCTTGTGTTTTGGCTGTTTTATTTTCTACTGTTTTTCGTGGAGAAGTAACGCAATCGATTTCCGCTTTGATTCTCGGCTCGGCACCGGTTATTCTCAGTTTTCTCAATGTTAACTCCGTAGCTTCTCCTCTCGATGATTTGATTTCTCAGTCTATTTAAATTTTGTCCAATTAAGTTTGCATTTCATACGGTAGAAATATCTCCGTCGTTCACAGTTGCTTTTACATCGCGTTAATAAATGTACCCTACGATGACAAGGGAATGATACAGGAGATGCTGCAAAATGAAATCGACATGTTCCACACCTCAACGGATTTTTATTGTAATTATTGACCGGCCTCCAAAATTCAACAACGTAAATATGACAAAAAATTATCATCGTTAATGTAAATAACGATAAAAATACAGTATCAGGCCTAACTTTGTGGTAGTAATTGATACAAAAAACTCTGGGAAGAACGTTTACTAACTCAAAAGAATAATAGAGCGCACGACCATGGTTTCGTAAAGACAACTCTATCTATAGTGAAATAAAATTCAGTGTCGCTACAAAACCGTCGTGTGCTGTATTATTTTGTGGCTTAGTAAACATTTCTCCCATGGAGTTCAATTACTAATACCCTTTAGACGGTAAACTTACGGTATGTTTTAAGAGCCGCTGCTTTCAATTATACTGATGACCACGAAGTCGAGTCCCTTTATAGATCTATTGGTGGATTGTGCTTATGAATATTGGAGATGGACGAAGAAATATTTCTACCTATAGGTATTCAGTCGGGAGGGCGGTTTAAAACTCATCCCTCCACCGGTAGCTATCAACCGCTATGGGGAGGTAAAGAGTCTTACTAGCCAAGATAAGAAGTGAGGAAGTTTCCACTGCTTTCCTCAGCGGATAAAAATTCTGTTACTGGAAAAGGTCCTAAGTAATTCCGCTGTAACTAACACACGTCTCTTCATATGTGTAAGTAGTAAGTGTGTGTAAATATACCGAATTGAATTCCCAAAAATTAAATATCTCGCTTTTTTTGGGGAATAAATGAAGGTTTTGCTTAATGAGTTGTTACAGTAGCTTGAAACAATCACCTTGAGTTTTTCCAAGAAGGTACTTCCTTTGAAAACAATGGGACTATGGAAAATCAAGTATATAATTAAAGATAGATTACGTCGTTTTATTTCTATTTTAATCTCAAACAGAAACGATTTGTAATTTTTTATAAATAAGAGAGGAGTAAAGATTGTGTTGAAATAATCAGTGCGATGGAATAATGAATGGAAGAATAGAATGGAGCGCCAAATGGAGGCTGATCCACTGTATTAAGGATTATAATGAATGGATGTAAGATAAATGCATTTCATTATAGACCGTAAGTGCTATTACCCACTTACACCGCGTGTAAAACGATCTGCGCGAAATTTTTCGCGTTACCCCTCACCAGGGGAGGAGGGGTAACGCGAAAGCACTCATCGCCCCACCCGCGCGAGCTACTTCACCAATGCGCTCCATCCTAGACCCTTCACTTCCTCGTGTTTGCCTGTCTTCGATATTCTTTAGACGCACTCTGAATGCCGGTTATTCAGTTATCAAGGAAGAAATACAGTGTGAAAAAGTGTAAACACTACGGTGCGAGAATGAACCTAAATGCATGAGAAAGATTTGAAGGGACACTTTGGAAAGAATAGTTGAGACGAGGGGTAAGTAGTTTACTCCCCGTTGACAGATGCTGAGAAAGGTCCTCTTATACAACCTATAAGGCAGAAAGCATAGGTATAAATCAGTATTTCACGGAAATCGTTGTTTTCAGTGGTGTATCGAATAAGGTACACATCATTATAAATCATGAATGACATCTCTAAGAGACATAAGAGTTTAAGAAGGAAGCTCTACCTCCGCTCTTACATAAAATTTACTTTACATAAGCGTGCAGTTCTGAAATGCAAATACCCTATTTAATCACTTACAGGGCGCGACAACGGTTAGCCACTTTAGCCATAGAAACAACCCGTGTAATCCGACCCTCGCTTGCGGACACACTTTAAGGACTCCGGATTTCGGGGAATCTCCTTGAGGTCTTCATTTGCCGCAGTTCTATAATCCTACCATAAATCTCACAGGCTCTTGCCTTCCCTAAATTAAAAAGACTTAGTTTTTTATTGTTTGAACATTGTTTTAATAAATGAAAGCGGTGTTGTAAGGCACACAAGCTACGAAATCCTACTTCTTAGTCCTCATAACGAAGAATTTATTGAAAATTTTGCGAACGATATTCGTTACTTATAGAATTCTATGTATCATTCATCATCGATGATATCATAATTTCATACTTATTAGCTACATCTGAACGATTATTTACTGCCACTCAGTATTATTCATGTGATAAATCTTTTAAAATTTAAATAATACCGTCAAATCCAGCCAGGGTTAACTTTGAAATTGCAAAATTGCTTATTTGAAACGAGTTATTTTTTCGGGCCATGATTTTGGAAAGTTTATTTTTGACAATAAAACAATCGTAAATGATTAGCCAAATGATCGTATTAATATATTCCATGGTAGCGGAGTTAAAACTTTTCTTTTCACTCCCCCCAACACCCACACCACAAATTTGGGCTCACCATAAACTCGCTATTAGATTATTATATTTGATTTCATATTTTCTTGTCAATAGATATGTTCTTACAACTTCAATTCATATATATANTTAAAGCCTTAGACTGGGAGTATATATATATATATATATAGTGAATATTTCCATTCAGCGTTCTTACTGTCATATTAAAAATGCACACAGTGCCCTACTTGCGGCTGTCAGAAACTAAGACTAGTGTTTTTAAGATATGTGATCTACACCCCTTTTGAGTTGCATTTGTAGAACTGGATCCCCAGAAAAATAAATGTTTCGAGTGGATATGATAAAATGGAATATGTAGACACCTGAGTCCTTAAGATTAACAGGTCAACTAGAGGCATACAGCATTTAGCTGTACAGCATTTAGCTCGGAGGTTAGTCTGAACCAACCTCAAGCCCTCTACCATTAGCCATCATCGACTTGGAGAGGTAATGAGGCTTAATAGGCAAGTTGAGGAGTGCGGTAGATCGAATTCGGCTGAGCAAAAATGCAAATGTCAGGATTTACCACCGAATCATACTCGAAATTTTTATTCCTAAATATCACCACGTAAAGCATTGCGAAAATATTGTTCCATCTCGGGCGAGGTATTTGCATGCCATATTTTCGACCTCTACCAGTGGGTTTAGCAGAGGAATAACGATCCAGTGTTATGGAAAACCTAATTATGAAAGAACTGCGCCGCCTTTACGTGAATATCTCCTCCACGAAGCAATTAAGCCAGAATCGGATATTGAGCGCAACACGCGGCGTTCGAGAGGTGAATTTTTAACGGTGGAGAAAAAAGCGAACGCCGTGCGAATGGACGTTCTCGGAAACGCTGTGTTCCATGCGGAGGCGAGGCGAAATTTTCCGCCGCAGAACTTCCGCAAAATAAACAAAACCTACCAGCCATGTAGGCGCACGTTTGGAAAACCAAATGGTAAAAGGGGGATAACAAGGGAACCACTATATATGGAATATTCTGGCTCTGATTCTATCCGCCTAAAGGAGATTTTTTGGATGTTTCCTTGATTGATCAGCGATATCAACCTTGTCCCATAACAAAGAAAAGTAGGTAAAGGATTTCTCCAAAGGATGTTGCAAATCAATCTGCTTAGAAGCGAAGAAGTGCAGCTCTCGAGATGAGAATCTTTAAGAATTACACAGTGTACAGTTTTGAGCAAAGCAGATATTTTAGGATCCAACATAAAGCACAAACTGTGGTCCTATCAAAGAAAGGGAAGGAAATGAATGATTCTTTCCTTCCCTACCCTTGCGTTCGTCGCGATGTAGGATGATGCGCGTTCGCCAGCATGATTCTCATTGCCCACTAGACGGCTCTGTAAGATAGCTCCATTGGTAAAAGCATCCTCCCGGGGATTAGGAGATCAGGGATCGACTCTCGGTCTGTAAACACTTTTCCACGTCACATTAATTACATTAATACTTTTTTCCCAAACTGTCCTTTTATCCAATTTCTACATTCCGATCTTTCCCTCTGATTATTTCCCTGAAAGCACTGACTCAGAATACTGTAAGAGAGGAATTTGTTAAAATAGTTGGACCTCACCTTGGATATGTGTGTAGTGCATGGAATCCTTCCGAAAAGAACTGTATCCAAAAATTAGAAAAAGGACAGTGAATCAAACCTATGAGTGTTACTCAAATGTTTCAGGACGCAGGATTGGAATTTCTAAAGGATAAAAGATTTAAACAAATACTTAATTTATTTAATAAGTTCAGAGATAGTATATTCTCAGAAGATAATGCTGATGTTATATATGGTCCCTGTTACATAAGCCGTTCCGATACCGAGAGAAAAAGATGCAAGTAGTTTCAAAAATTCATTTTTTCCGCGAATGATAGGTGAAAGTAATTGATTAAGAAAGTAGAGTCATGGTGTAAGCACCCCCTGCCTCACGCCGAAAGACAGCTTGCAGGGAACATTTGCGGATGTAGATGTAAAAAATAGAAATCTACACACTCGTTAAGCCGTCGGTAGATACAACAAGATTTCCGCTGGATCGATTCAAAGAAGACTCATAACTAAAATCTGTATACTATTCCATAGTCATATTTCATATACACTTCACTTCAAAATCAGAAACATGACAGAGTTATAAACAATGTTGTTCTTGCTAACTAATCAAACTGCCTCATTCCTCATCTTGCCTAATAAGCCTCGTTCCCTCCCAGGGCTTTCAGAAGCTAACGGTGGAGGGGTCCAGGTAAAAATCTGCACTTGATTGTCAGATTGTTTAAAGAACAGTGTAACCCATTCAGTTATGAATAAGAGGCCAAAATATGGCAACGAATGTACAATGAATTTAGTTTGAACGTATTTTGTAACTAATTTTATCCTCCAAACTATTAAAGTAAAAGTACAATGAAGTATTTATTTTGCTCTTTCTGCAAACTAGGCTGACGTAAACCACGCATACCTCACCTACTATTCTGCTTTGATTCGTATAAATGCACGATTTTGGGAATCTTGAATACATTTCATGAAATTGATGTTGAAATACACGGAAACAATTCCTGTTTTATTCCAATGCTGTGATATCTAAACTCGGTAGCAATATGAGTTATTTGAATCATGGCAATTTATCTTCTATAATTTTCTTTCCTGAGAATAACTAAAGAGTGGGAAAATTCATTAAAATACGAAACTTTCCATTAAAGAAATTGGGATTAGGCATCTCTCAGAAAATATTGAAATTATACGCAGCTTGTATGCTATTATATGAAATAAACGTAACCGGAAACCATTGCATGAAATGTCTGGTTCAGTAAATCAGGCTCGAGCAGATGAGACGAGACGGAGTTCAACCATGGAGTGAAACGAAATGAATATGTATCAAGAGGGTATCACTCAAGAGAAAAACGAACGCCGAATAAAAAATGAAACTCGAAATAGGCAGAGTAACACAAACCGTTCGGTGCAACTGGTTTACTGCCATCGAAACGGTTTTCCATTACCGAGTCTGCAACTGCAATCGGCGTTTACACGGTCAGTTTGACTTCTTCGCTCTATCGCCGCTCTGCGATTAGGCAAACAACCTCTAATTTCGGAATAGGTTTCCTCTTAAATGAAAGTTCTCCGCGAAGACTACTTGTGAAACGATCCGTGTTGCGAATTTTCATTCACTCTCCCTCGGGAGCGGCCATAAGGGGAAATTTATATGGATCCTCAAGCGATTACTATTCAAATGCTCTCCGTTGAAAATGAAATCTCGTAAGAGCTTTGGTTGGAGGGTTGAGAAAAAGGCCCGCCCAATTCCCTTTACTAGTGTGAATTAATTTCGTGGATTTAACCGTCTCGAATCGATTTCATGGTTCCTTGGGATTCCTCTCGAATTTTTCGGCTTCGGAGATTTAGTTTAGGAATTTATTTCTTTCGGAATTTCTCTTGCTTAATTGCGGAAGCCCCTTATTGCATAAATTGCCGCAAATGAGAGCTAGGGTGTGGTAAAGGGAAAAATATGAGAAAATACGTTTATCTTTACGGACGATAAGAACAAGAACTCAAAAAAACCAACAAAGCTCCAAATGTTGCTTTCCTACTCACAGGATATGTAAAGAAAACGTCGCCGACATTCTTAAAATTGTTAATATTTACCACCTGTAGGCGTTAAGCAGTTTGTAAGGTCTCCACGTCGATATACAGATAATGTAAGCGTTAACGAAATAGTATAGCTATAGAGAGAAAATGAAAGCTATGTGCAAAAATAAACATAACGTACCAGATTGTTCAATACGTTTTGTCGTTTGATAAGAAAAAACACGATTTAATGGTTTTAAATACATTTTATCATTCAATAGAATCTCTCTGAACTGCAATACACTTGTTCCAGTGATCTTCTAATTTATGGATTCCATCCCTGAAGTGAGAATGCGGAAGACGGTCGAAATACGCTTCCACGGCTTCTATTACCACTTCATTCGATGAAAATCGTTTTCCATGAATTCAACTCAAGCATGAATTTTTTGAGATGTGAGAATAGCCAGAAGTCAGAGAGAGTTAAATTCGGCAAATAGGGTGGATGTTGCAACAATTCGTACTTTAATTTACTGATTTTCGTGATGGTTTTTTGAGCTTTGTGAGAGGGTGCGTTGTCTTGATGAAAAATGATATTTTCTTCTGTAAACCGGGTCTTTGCTCACGAATTTTTATATCCAGCTGATCCAAAAGGTTACAATAATAATCTGAATTTATCGTTTCACCAGTTTGGAGGTAATCCACGAACAAAATTCCTTTTATATCCCAAAAAACTGATGCTAACACCTTTTTGGTCGATTTCTGGACCTTAACTCGCTTCGGAGCCGAAGTACAGGGTTCACACCACCCTTTAGCCTCTAGTTTTGATTCAGAATCATGGTGGTAGACCCAAGTGATGAATCGACGCACAAAGTCCTTTATATTCTTTCTAAAACGCTCCAAATGTCGCATTCGAATGCACTTTTGCTCCATTGGTAGCGAATGCGGCACCCATTGTGCACACAGCTTCCTCAAACCCAAAACTTCAGCCAAAATATTGCTCACACTGCCTAAAGAGATGCCTAGGGCTTGTACTAAATCTTTTATGGTTAATCGACAATCTTCCAAAACCATATCCTGTATTTTTTCTACGATCTCTAGTGTGGATGCACTTTTTGGCCGTCCTTCACGTGGATCGTCTTCAAGACTTGTACGACCACGTTTAAACTTAGAAACCCATCTTTTTACCGTTGTAATTGAAGGTGAAGAGTCCTTATACACTTTTAACAAATGTTAATGAATTTGTTTTGGTGCTGCACCTTACAAAAATAAGAATTTTATCACTGCACGATATTCAATTTTTTCCATTGTAAAAAAATACTGTGACACGTCAACTTTAAACAGTTGTAAATATACGAATGAGTTGATAGATCTACATGAAACTACACACGTGTTTATAAAAAAGTAGCACCATCTTTAGACGAATATAAAACGAACGTAACAGCGCCATCTCTAATCGAACGACAAAACGTAATTACATCCTAGTATCTGTGATTACTATGAGAGGGAGCGGTCTCACGATCACAGTAAACTTACAAGTAGTCATTGAAACAGTACAGTTTACTTTTTATATTTATCTTACAATAGTCACTTAAAGAAGGATAATTTTCAGACATTTCAATTTCATCGAAGATTTGACATAATTTTAGTGCACAATTTAGCCAGTATATGGATTCTATATTTTTCGCAAAGATTATGGAGACTAGAATTCTTTCCAATTCCAGTCAAATCATATCACATCATAGAAATAAAATAACACAAAACAAGGTATGGAAATTTAAAAAAATGGAGACACGACCAATTCCAGTGCGTTCAGCCATTATCAGGTGAGCAGCAGGAAACATTGAGCATATATAGTAAACGAAATGGGGGTAAGTAAGAAGAGGGAAAGGGAAAGGAGAGGAACGTTAGGTGATAGGGACCAATTTTAAGGCTAATGACAAGTGAGGAAGGGTACAATAGACGATGCGGGGAATAGTTGTGAGAAGGTATGTTCAGAGAAAGTACGTCCTTAGAATATGTTTTATAAGCCGTCCTAATACTGCGAGAAAAATCAGACAAATAGGCGCTAAAACTAGTCGTTTAAATAATTAATTTTTTCACGCGAAATTAATCGATCAGGGAAGTAGAGTCAAGGTGTATGCACCCCTTGCCACTCGCTGAAAGGCGGCTTGCAGGGTAGTAGTAGTAGTAGTAGTAGAAGTTTATTTAGAAAATTATTCTAATAATTACAATTTTTATAAAGAAAATTCAATAAGACAACAATATTATAAATTCACAGATATAGCAAACAATGATAAAAGATATAAGAAATTTACACATCCATATACATTATCCTTATTTCTTTTACAATTATTGAAAAATGTAATGTGACAACAAAATTAAAAAAATTACAGATAAACCAAACAATGAAAAAAATAAAAAATATTAAGAGAAAATAAAAAAGAAAAAAAATAAATAAATTACAAAAAAATTACACACTCATATACATTATCATTATTCCCTCATTCTTTTTACAAAGCTGATACATTCCCTTCTAAAAGTTCTTTCATTGTCCATTCTACGAACACATTCAGGAAGACTATTGAATAATTTAAAACCATCATTCATTAATGATTTCCTAGAGAAATTTGTTGTATGTTTCTCTATTCTTAAATTAAAGATTTGTCTTGTAGCATAATGATGGTGGTTATAAGTCATTGTTAAATCTTTATATAAATAACTTGGCACTCTTCTGTACAACATTTTGTGGACGAGTTGTAAGACATGTAGTGAAATTCTTTCTTCCACAGACATCCACTGAAGGGCATTTAACATGGATTTAATAGGAGTAAGTTTGCCACATTGTAGTATTACTCTCATTGCTCTATTTTGAAGTTTCTGAAGCTTTTTTATTTCTTTGGTGCATATCCCATATAAAACTGAGGAACAGTAATCGAAATGTGGGGAAATGATTGTCTTATAAATTAGGATCTTTGTCTGTGGACTTAAATACCTGCTTATTCTTGAAAAGTAACCTATCTTTTTTCCAGTTTTTTTAACAATATAATCTATATATCCCTTAAAATTTAAATGCGAGTCAATGATTATCCCTAGATATTTTATTTCATCCACAAAATCAAAACTAAAATCATCAATCTTTATGAAAGGTTTGCTTGCATTATCTAGTATAATTTTCTTTTTTTGTGGTGATGGTGTTATTAGGATACATTTAGACTTATCCATGTTTAATTTAAGTTTATTAAATTTCAGCCAGGTGTTTAGGCAAGCAAGAGCAGAATTTATTTTGCAACAAGCCTCTTCATAAGTATCTTCTGATGCAGATATTAATGTATCATCAGCAAAAAGGTTCACAAATACATCATTCAACTGTAGAACAAGATCATTAATGTACAAGATAAAAAGTACCTGTGTACATGTAGATAAACGAACGGAGATTATATGGAGTGTGAAAAGCAGGTAACCGACTTTCTCTATAGAATACGTTGCTGACTAAGAGTAAATTTATCAACGAAATTAAGTCTACATCATGTCTAAGGGTCGAGGAAAAAAATGTTCAAATTGATAATTTTCTCAGATAGTTTTGTAAAACTTGTCGACGATAGCGGTATTTTATTATACGTATACATGTGTTTCTTGTAGCTGTGTGATCTATTGTGTCTGATGTAATGTGAATGATTTCAGATGCATGCTGAATGGCATTAGCATGCTTGTTAATAAGTATGCATCCGAAATACTTTTTCCGGTATAAATATTTCCTGCATCTGGAATACAATACTTTAACATGCAAATTAAATCCTTTTAACTTTTGAGCTCAGAATACAATATGATATATTTATAGTATTTTTAAAATCACTTTTAGGATTTGTTAAATTTTTTTTCTGGTAAATGTGCTAGATATGTAAGATATAATACCCCTTTACATGTTGTTTTGGTTTGTGCAATCATGACTTCAATGTGCCCATTTATTCTATGTAATTATCTATTGTTTTATTGTAATTCTTGTGTAACATTGAAAAGATCTGTAATGTCCACTGGAGGTTTTTCGAGGGGTTTTCCTCCGATCTTTGGGCAAATGACATATCACAGCAATTTTCTTTTATTCCCCTGACCGTTGCCACCTGGTATATACAAAATTGCAACGATAATGTAAATAAATAAATATACGAAATAATACGTAGCAATATAGAATTGGATCAGAATAGAATATTATTTAGAAATTGTGAAGAACTAAATGAACGAACGATATCATAATCGGGGCTGTGAGTTGGAAACTGAAAATGGCAGAGAGAGTAAAAAAGGAGAAAGGAATGACATCATGAGCACCATATGAAGACGGAAACATACGATCAATGCGGCGATTGAAGGCAGGAAATGGGCCGTAACTGCTTCAGATAACACACGAAGGAAAAGAATGGTCTATATGTAAAAAAAAGTAATGCGTCGTAAGATACACTCGAAATATTTAGGTGTGGAATGAAAACATCAGCCGTTACTCTATTGTAAAAATTTGCTGAACCATTATTTTCACTCTATCCTCTTATCTGCTACATATTGTCGTTTTTTATGGCCAAAATACTGAAAGATCCGTGAGCCAACTTCTCATCAAGTTTTAATTGAAATGAATACATAAGTAAAGAGTGATGCATGGTACGAATGCTTAACGTTCCCGAGAGAACCGAAACAGAAAACGTCTGACGCTGCCTGAACCTATTTACTGGACGTATGATATAACGATTTGTGCAAATATGGCAAAAATCTGGGACTTTCCGTATGACTTATAATATCGTTAGAAAATGTATTCAAAACAAGAACTATTTATATAAAACCACTATTAAAGCCTACTTAAGGTTATCCATTGTTTGTGCCACTAGTAAATTTTTATATACTATTCTTCTTAGAGCAATTTGTAGTATTATTTATAGAAAAGAATACATTTATGCAATAATGATAGCCACTGTCGTATTTGGAACGAAATTCTGCCGATTTCTATACATGACACCAACTTTACAATACTAAATACCGGTTTCCTTAATAATAATGACAATACAGTGATACTAGGTGTAGCGAACATAATCAGCTAAGGAACCATATTCATGAACTAAAATGCTCCACAAATGTTACGTCCTTGATTGATAAATGCTTAAATTCTAATGTGTACCACAAGTTGCTAGATCGTAAAATACGGGTTAACACCATTAAAGTCCATCACCTCCTTCTACTAGAATAGGGCAAGTTTGGGAGGTGCCCGTTCAACGTTGGCAACTTTTTAATCTTATATCTACGCGTACATGCGACATTCAGAGGGCCAGTCCACATACGTCGAATCCGAAAATCAGCGAAAATGTATTCACTAGCCAATAAAACTGTTAGCATCGCCACATGTTAGTATCTCAGCATATAGTTCATTAACTCAAGAACAGGCATGCATGAAAGTCACTTTTAAATTTTCGATCGTTTTGAACACCCAGCAACCATTTTAAATACATATACCATCTTCTTAGAAGCATGACACGGCGTACATGAAACATGTGTACGTGACAAAGATATGACAAAGTTTTCCTAAATTCTCTCAGTAATTAAAGTTCTCTCCCCGGTTTTCCATGAATTCTTAGCCGTGCGGAAACACGACTCCATCAAATAAAATGCCCTCCAAGGACCTCAAAATTCTTCGCTGCGTATGTCACATTGCTGTCACCTTTCCCTATTTAAATTATGAATCCCTACTCCTCCGCACTGCTTCTGGGTAAAGGTTAATTTCATCTTGACATTTAATATTTTAGGTTTTAATTTAATATTTTGGAGAGATAAGTAAGACTTTCCTGGTTCTATCCCGGTAAATTTCTGAAATGGAGAACGAGGAATGCAATTAAGGAATGACAGATTATTCTATACTTCTTTCCTCCATAGTTTACAATGCTAATATTCAATAAAGAGAAACGTTTTCTATTGAATGTTATGTGCAGTTACCTCACGTGTACCTCCACATGTGTAACTCCCACCTCACTATAAAATACGTATATACTCACTGAATGCCAAAATTACTCCAGCCAACATAGGAAATATTTAAGTAGAGAGACACTGAAAGTTATCCTTGGCGATGATCATTATATTATAGACAAAAATATGAAGGAGACTGGACTTTTCCAAAAAATCTACGGATATTTCCCTTGGACAATTTACCTTTATAACAACTTACTTTTATTATATCCTTTGCAATCTCTTATAGACTAATTTGGGTTTTTTTAACACTCCTCAATATGATCCACTCTCTGCATTGCTGTAAAATAATATTCATCCATTCATTCGTTTCGTTCTTTTTGGAAAAATTAAAAGTATACAAATATACCACCGTCTCTAATACCTGGGATACTGATAAAGAGCACAAGGACCTCAGCTGTCGAGGACACCTAATAAATTTGTACAATTCTACCACTATGTTAGTTATTTATATTTCATATAGATATATTATTTATATTTGATATGGCAAGATATTTGTCTACTACAACTTAACAATGCAGAGCTATATCTCTTTTCATTTAACTTACGAATTCAAAAAATGTTTCAAAATTTAATTTAATGAAATAATACGTAGATATGAAAGAGGAGACGAGGAAAATCCAGGACGTGATAAATGTCATGCTCTCTTTGATTTTCAAGTTTTAACTATTTTTAATTGACAATTAATTTAAGTCACAGTTTAAAAATGCATAACGTATCTTTTCCTCCCTTTAATTTTATTTCAAGATGTAACTTTGATCGCTAAATGACATAAGGTAAATAAACTGCCAATAAAGAACAGGCTTAAAATATCTATGAGTGTTAGATCATCTGAAATGGCCGGGTGGCGACGATCCGGCATGGAAACTATGGCTCTATTCAATACAGTTCACTTACCTCAGATTAACTTTAAAAAGAAATGCTTGCCAATAATTTTAAAAACACTTCTCTTACATAAAAGTTATTCTTTATTTTATGAAGGTATATGTGGTGGAGTATGATAAAGTTCCTTTATTCAATATTTTTTTTTCTTGATTCTATGTTGTTGAAATTAGACCCTAATGGTGCCTTAACCTTTATCCGTCCACAGAATTTGCAAATAGGACTCCGTAATTTGCAGTTAGAGATTTGATCTTCTCAGTGACAAAGTAAACCTTATGATGGTAATAGTTCCATACTCGAACGCCTCTGAGGATTCTTCCTTAGCATAATATGACTAGTTTGAATGAATAGATGGTTTGATCGAAATCTGTTTACAACAGAGTTCGAACTAGGTTAATTGAAGTTGGAAAATGGATGTTTGTGAAAGATTTACTTTGCTTAAGCCTTTTGCTAGTTTTAAGGCAGATTTTATGAGTCATTCTGTCTTCTCATAGCGACAGCTTTGCATATCCTTTTGTTCTTGGGATGAAACTCAACAAAATTCTAATCGAAACCAACTCCAACTCATTCTAAAACATTTTCACAAAACCATTCGCGCAAATTCCTTCCTGGGCCACTTTAAAAAGAATGAGTTCCAGTCTCTAAAGTGGCTTCAATTTTCAGCGAGACTATCTTCGCAACAAGTGCCACCAATCTCAGAAGAAGAGAAAGTTAATTAGGCTATTCCTCAGTTATATGAGACTATTTATCCTTTGCTATTACGCTCACGGCTATCTTGCCCTTCGAATGGGAAGGGTATAAAAGGGTTCCTAGGGAATTAAGATAAGGGAGGTAGGATGAGGAAGGGAGATGGAAGTTGCAACTCGGGGAGAAAGAAAAATGTGCCGGAGGGATATTTTGAAGGACGCAAGAGGTCTTTGAGCGGAGTTGAGCTGCTTCCTTGACGAAGACGGGCAGCTTCAAGGGAGTTAAATTAAAATTAGGAAAATGAGTAGGAATTAAACGGCGACTTGGCGACAGCTTTGGGAAAAAGATGAAATGGGCTGAAATAAATTTTATAAATGTATACCGCTGTTTTATGGTTCGATATTTGTTTACTCTCCCTTAGATAGATAAAGATTAAGTTAAAACGTAATTCTCGGAATCTTGTGAAAGGGAAGGGTATAGCTTTGAGATAAGTACTGAGTGACATCGCCTGTTATTATAGATCACACTAAAATTGGATAAGCAATTAAATATAATCTAATCTACGGAGCCTAACATGAGAATTCATGGAATTCCATTCTAATGGAATGAAACCCACTAGGCTTTTGCACAAATTTCTACTTTTTCTGTCTTAAATTGGTCTGAAATCGAGAAAAGCAAACCTAAGATACATGTTTATCTTAATCCGGGCTTAAAAACATTACATGGCCACCATCTGCGTGATTTTACTACACAAGAATCCACGTAAATGACTTAAATGGTCGTATACGGAATTATATATGAGCTCTATTATGCTAGCAGTCAATAAGCTGACATCGATGGTGGAATGGCTGGTGTGATAGCTTTCTAAACCTGAGGTCCTTGATTCGATTTCCGGTTAGCCGGGTTCCAATGATCCGGCATGAATGTTCGTGTTTGTAGTTGGTGCCTGTTATCGTTTAAATTATTGAAGCAGCTATAATCGGGGGCTCCTGTTTCCCTTAAAATAGTAAGAATAATTCATTCAATAGATTTAGAAAACAAGATAAGGATTAGGTAAAGGTAAATTCATAACCACGGAAGACCCGTGCGGCTGAAACCCAGGAATAACAGGAGTGGAAGATACGCGACATGGTAGTTCAATGGTTGGAATACCTGCCCGGAAAGTAGGAGACCTGGGTTCAAGTCCCAGTCATTTCGCTATTTCTAACACCTGTTTTTCCTCGAAAAAATATTTTTGTATTTTTCGGCAAGCTTTTTTCGATTTCAGCTTACCAAATTTCGGTCCTGTTTCAATGTCAAAAACGTTAATGAAACATCAAACCTAATCTCATACTATTAGGATTAACCCAACGTAATCTACTCCTTCAAAGGAAATATTAATTAGCATAGTGCTTGGACGCTTAAGGTACGAAATTCAAGCATTAATCAAGCAAGGTAGAGTTCAAATTTCAAGCATTAACTCTTTTTAAAATAATGCACTCAGATGTAACATCATTTCAAAGCATATCATGACATGCTAGCAATCAATACACTGCAACTATCACCGTAGTGACTTCATAACGATCTTAATTTTTTAGTGAAAACTAACACGCGATGATATTTAATGCAATACAAAATAAATTAAGAGAATTAAGTGCTATTCTACCAAATTCGGATACATCTTTAAACGTCACGAGAATTTTATGAAATACCACTCTTAGGATCTTACCAAAATACATCCTGATCATTGTGGTTTCGAAATGTATTAGTTTAAAGCTTGTTCCAAATTTTATCGCTGCAAACGTTTCTTTTCCTTCTGAACTCGTCACGAAAAAAGTCAGTCTTAATTTTCAGGACCATAAGGGTCCGTAAATAAACATTTGCTCTGGCCTAGCAGAGGTTGTTTAATGATATATAAGGGTGTGTTCAACTCTCTTGTTGGAATAAGCCATTTTTTGTTTCGCAGTCTCTTGCCTTAATGACTTTCACCGGAACTTCAGTTACCCTTTTCCTCCCAAGTATTAAAGTCCCTTAACGTTTATCTAGCTACCTAAAAAATATTTGTGTAACAGTGGACTGTACCGGAGACTCAGTTATTGCCATAGTGTTGGTGATATACGCGTTTAGAGAAAAATGTTATAATATATAGTTAGCTATCAAAAAAGTATAATTTATCTCATTAGGCTGACAGAAAACGTTTTAATTACTCCGAAAATCTTCAACGAAAATATTAGAAGGATTAAGGAAAGGTGTAATACTTTGCACGATGAAGTAGTGCCTAAATTAGCATAATATGCTGCCGACATATCCGTAGTTCTGTGAGTTTGTTTATACCGTATCGTTAGGAATTTCATAAATATGATGTGAAATGATACAATGAATAATTAAATAAAATATAATGTTATTTAGAGCTGTTCTTGCCATTTACTCCATCATCATGTATATAAAAAGCAAATGCCTGTCCGTCCGTCCGTCTCCCTATTTATCTCAGAAACGGCTTGACTTAGATATCTGAAACAAACTGCATTGTGTTTCTACGATGATAACACTCCTAGGAAAAATATTTTCATCTCTATAAAGGCGCGGGTTCGAACCCAGGAGCTCATAATACGTTTCCATAAGAGACATGCAAAGGCTGTTTCTTTAACAAAATTAAATTAGAAACGATGGTCCTACGAAATTGAGACAAGTGTCACAAGAAGGGAAAATTATCATAGAATCTTATTTTAGTCGTGAAATATTGATATATATCCGAACTTTCGAGGATTTTGATAAAACACACGGAAATTTCGTAAACGTTTTGGGAAATAAACAACCCATCCCTTTGACGACTAAGGCTATTGTTGAATGTTGATATCATGAATTAGCCCATATAAGTTCACGGGGATAATTAGTTCTTATCATTTTTATAAGAAATTTACGCAAAGTAGGCTTTCATGACTTGAAAACAGTATAATAAATATTATAAATAATGGTAAGAAATATATTGAGTTATTATGATCTTACGACGGACTATTTCTGGCTTAGGAGGACCAGATATATTTTTAAACTAAATTAAATTCCGTCATGCTTGACGGGGGCGTTTACTAGTAGAGTGTAATATACATAGCATACTCCAATTACCGATGCAGTAGTGATTTTAAAGTACTTCGACAGCTGACGTCATTCGGCACGTGAACCCTCGCCGAAAATCGAACCGGGAACCGCTTTCGCCGAAAGAAATTATTTTAAGTAAACGTTTTCTTCAGTTCCTTTTACCATGCTTTAATACGTGCAATATTTTTAGCAATTATCTTAAGTAAACGATTTCTTTAGTTCCTTATATCACACTTTGATATATGCAATATTTTTATAATATCCTTTGATAGAGGGTGGAGTACAATCCATCTTTCACTTATTTCTGTCTCAGTCTTGTTCATAGCTGTGATAATATTAAAGCTACCGAGGTATGATTGATGCAAAATAATGGTCGATATTGTGGTTACTACTTATTGAATGGTGCTCCTGAGTGAAAAGCGTTATTTGTGGGGGTTTATACGGGCGAATGTCAAATTAAAATAGAAGTTAAATAAAGTTAAATTGCGTAAAAATGTTCCCCTCTTTGCATTCTGGCACAGTGAAGAAACAAAAGGAAAACTACCTCACTCCTAATCTTGCCTAGTAAGCCTCATTACCTCTCAAGAGCTATAGGTAATGGCGGAGGGCATGAGGTTCCAACCCACTCCCGCCAGTAAAATTCATTGACAGAATAGATTTTTATCGCAATTTCTACAATGTCAATTTCCGTTATTGCATTCTCTCACTAAACCGAAGTCTCAGAGATGAAGTCTCAATGAACTCTCAAATTCAAATTATGATTCCTAACAAATCCTCAATAAAGCGAAATAAAAAATATCGAGGCTGAATCAAGTAATTTCGATCATAAGAGAAACTAGTGATTCATTCAAGAGCGCGAATTTAAGAAAGTAATTTTTTCGCAGGCTGCTGAGAATCCGGCGATAATAAACTTCTTCTAATTTCACGACGTATTCATAAGGGAGGATTTAAATTGCAAAGTGAAGTCGGGAGATCCTCTCTGTCCCGTCTCTTGGAGCGAAAAATCGAGGAATTACGGATTGTTTTTATATCCTTCGTCCTAACGAAGGACTAGGGCTTACTCGGCGTCGAATATATAAGATTGTACGTTAAGGCGAGGGGCGGATGGATAAGAATATCGCGCCGTTAATACGACTCCGTAACCGGATTAGCGTCCTGTGAGGAACCTCCCTGCTATTGAGGGATTGAAGGAAGACGCGGAGCCGCTTACGAAAGGGAAGAATCGGCGAAAAAAAGAGTGGAAGACTAAGGGAAGGGAAAGGAGGTCAAGCTGTGTACTCCGCGTAATTCTTTTCGGGAGATGGGATTCAGCAAAACAGGAGGGAAGGAAAATAAAATCGGATGAATGGAAGTTCGCTTCGCTGCCTGAAAAGGGGAAGGAATCGGGGAAAAAGGGTTGCTTAAATCGCGGGAATTTCGTCGGCAGAGGGAGAATTGTTTTGTGTCTTTCCCGAAATTGGTTGTACGTTTCTGGAGAGAGGAAGGAGGCCTTCTGGGAGGAGTTGTATCTTCGTATCTTCTCAGCTTCCGATTTCATGAATGAAAGGTAGGAAAGGTTAATGGACCGGGGAGGATGCCGGGGTAACCTGAGGTAATCCTTAAGGAAGGGTAACTGGTGAATGATATACCTCATTCGGGATTACGCTAGGAGCTTCTAAATTTCTAAACGGTGTCGTATAATCTCATAAAATATTAGGAGGGACGTGGGAGGAAAACCTATCATAGATGAGAGGAGTGAATACTTGGAATGGAAGACCTTGACCTGACTTTAAAGACATTTTTACATTTGATGCGAACCTTAAGTAGACAATTACAAACTGATGAAATATTGGTATTTTGCGGGAAAAAATGGTTAATCAGATTATTCCATATCATAAAAAATTATGATAATTTGAACTAAAGATATAATTTTTAAACTGGAAATATTGTGACTTTTAGCGCGTTTTTATGGTGGATGCATAGATGTTTAAACGGTTAAACATTCGTATAAGATATTCAAAGACTGCAATCGATTGATTCACTGGAGACGATACCTTATATCTTGGAGCTCGTATTTTTCTTATGCAATCTTATGCAAGAATGCATCTGATATTATTTGTTGATTAATTCGTTGATTTGAGCCGGAAAACTTCTAAATTCCTTTAAAGCAACCGTTAGTTAAAATAAAACAGATATAGGATATGAATATATTTCTCTTCATATCCAGGGGACATTAGGCATAGGCAGGTATCAGAGAGAATGTTGAGATAAAACGTTGTCTTTGTTATGCATTTTACAACGTATTTGATATAGCGTATGGAAAATGATTTTAAACTAGGAGAGGGATTTCACTGGTAATATGCGCCTCGAATGTCAACTTACTTTGTTTTTTTACTCAACATGTTCGGTAAAAGTGTTGCGATATTAAATTATTGCAGTACCTCGCATTCGATTCAAAGTTTTTGTTGTTATGATTTAGTAATTCCAATAAAAAGTTTTAATTATAAGGATTTATAGACAGACATATATCTGAAAAATGTGGGACCTGGGTTCGAGTCCCGGTTTTCGCTATTTTTCACACCTGTTATTCCTTGGGTTTTAGCTGCCCGTGCTTGGTAATTTACCTTACCTTAATCCTTGAAACTAATTAAATAACGTAAGCAAAATAAAAGAAAAATTATGAGGTTATTTGTAAAGAACTTTTTAAGATTCAGGTAATATTCTGGAATGTATATTAACGTTAGTTATTCAAAAGTTATGTGTAACACTAGACATTGTTTTACAATTTAAAACTCCACTAATTACTCCACAAAGTCTTTCGGAAAACAAATTTTACGTAAAAATGAGATAAATTGAATTGATAAATAAACAATGATCATTGATTATAAAGAAAAATAGTCATAATATCCTAATTCCGCTTATGTCATGACGATAAAATTTCAATTACGAGCTATAACGTTATTAAAAATGTAATTCATTGTCAAAGCAAGTTGATTTACAGTTAAAGACGTCAACAGAATTATTTACAAGGTCAGTAACAGATTTATGAAAAATAAGATCTTCCCCTCCCAGGTATTTCAAGCTCTGTTGGTTACTAAAATATTAAAGATAAACTCAAACATATCCGTAGGGATTGCATCAAAGGAAAATAATGGTTTTTAGAAATAGTTAGTTGTTGCATAATTTAAAACGAAGAAGATTCTCGTCTTCATCGTGTTGCGATGTTTCTGAACGAAAAATCAAACCAGAAATCAAATGTACAATTTAATCGTCAATTCCGTGATGCATATAAAAGATGGCAATTTACTAGACCCTCGGGATTGATCACGCGTTTCAAAGTAAAGCT
This sequence comes from Ladona fulva, assembly GCA_000376725.2. Taxonomy (NCBI): domain Eukaryota; kingdom Metazoa; phylum Arthropoda; class Insecta; order Odonata; family Libellulidae; genus Ladona; species Ladona fulva. The sequence goes on from KZ308414.1 coordinate 454,386, forward strand.
GCAGCACATGATGCTATGTCAATTTCGGTAGACGGCCACACGATCCATCGCATCGCTTTCTGCGGCCACGACATCGTACAACTTCATCTTCGAACTTTGACCCGAAATTGGTTCATCAAAGCTGTGCCACTATGTAAACATACCCACACAATGTCGGTTTCGACAAGTCAACGTCACTGTATGGTAACTTTATGATGCCGAACCTAGAGATGTTTACGTTGTGAAATTGATAAGCCATTGTCAAGCTGAGTTTCCAGATCAATATTGGCTCAATAAATATATTTCCATGCATGCAATACCATATAAAAACTTTATAAATTATATGAAATATATGAATAAATTGTGATAAAAGGATCTCGGAAGTTTATTTATCCAAAAGGAATAACAAGTGTGAAAAATAGCGACACGACTGGGACTCGAACCCAGGTCTCCCACCTGTCGCACTTGTTATTCCTTTGGGATTTTCGTAGGTTTACAACCTACTAAGTTACCTTCCTTTCCTTTATCCTTTATTTATCCAATTTCTTGAGGATGGCTTCTCTAATACTTGTCGAGCTGAGTTTCCAGATCAATATTGGCTCAATAAATATATTTCCATGAATGCAATACCATATAAACACTTTATAAGGGATATGAAACATGAATAAATTGCGAGAAAAGGATCTCGAAAGTTTATTTGTCAAATTTCTTGAGGATTGCTCCTCTAATACTTGTCTTACATCTCAAGAAAGACTGGTGATGTAAATGAAACAGCAGCAATTTCTTCTTCAGTAGGTTCGCTACGAAAGACCCAGGTGATGTCATGCAGATTATCACTACCATTTCTCAGTTCGTGTAATAGTATTATTTAAAACTGTAATTCTGCAAGTGGGCCCAAACCGGGAATCTAACCTGGAACCACTTAGGTCCAAGTTGAACACGTTACCCACATGGCTATCGGATTTCTCATATTTCTCAGTTCTTGGAACCATCTAATCTCAGAATAAGAGCCAAATTTCGGAGAATCAAGCAGCAATAACCTTTTTCCCAACAAAATCAAAAAACTTTCCCACTTTCATTAGCCTAATTGCAATGATTTGTTAAGATGTGTCGTTTGGATTTTCATCTTTTTTTGTATTGAAATCCGTCTTGCATCCATTCTCATTTCCACGATGATTTTGCGCTAAATTTATAATATTTTGTCACAGAAAATGTTATGATATAAATATATAACGTTTAAAAATGTTTACAAACAAATGAATAACTTCGAATGTATTTGTAATAAATATGAGATTCCATAACTTTGGGGTCGTATACAAGTTTGTACAATATACTAGTTTCATACCAAAATATTCCAAACGGTGGGGATCTTTCTTGGTTAATGACATTCAAGTATTGGCTTGAATATAAAGGTGACTATTTAGGCTTTCAATAATTTTCTATTCTATATACCTCACCTTAAAGAGACGACCTACTGGGATGAGAGTGTTGACAAAGCTGGTAGAAACTGTGATAAAATGCCATATTTCGGAAAAAGAATTTTAAAAACAAACTTGAATCGATTCAATTATATTAAATGCCAATTCAATGTTTGATTCTAAGATTCTTTGTCTAGAAATTTAATATTGTAGTTAACAAACAAATTGTGCACAATCGTACGCAATGGAACTATATGCAATAACTTAAGACACTCATGATTAATAGTTTGCAGAGATGAGGGAAAATTTGAGTAAATGATATGTGAGAGTAAATATGTTATATTTGAGAATATTATGAGAAGTTTTTTGTTTCTTTTTATGTTATATTAGTGTTTTAAATTTTGGAGGGAAAAGAGTTCATGTAAATACTCGAAATAATCGATGCTGGAATAATTATTAATCATTTATGAATTGCTAAGGTAAGGGAAAGCAGAGAACTGTCGAAGGAAAGGGATAGTAAGAGAAAGTCGGAAGGGAGGAAGAGCGGACTTAAAGAGATATTGCTAGTTTTGAAGCAAAGCCTACGCAATTAGAGAGGCACAGATTGTAGTAGAATATGTGCGGGATTATGGGCGGAGCTAAGGGTTATAAATTACAGCTCATCCGCAAAAACAGTTCGCTGATCAACACCACGGAAGGATAAAATTTATGTGCCATAGATTTGCATAAGTTGGATTTAGATTAACGATGCCCGTTGTTTTGAAACTACATGGCAAAGGATGATTTCCCTTAACTGTTTTATTTGCATTCATTTGTCCGAGGAATGTTAATGGATTTCATCGTTGGAAGTGAGCCAATAGATTGTTCCGCAAAGGATGTTAACTATTCCGGTATCGCAAAAGTCCAGAGAGATTCTATATATTTATATTTACACCGTTGTCGTAGTGTTGTTGTTTTCCCATTTTCCTTCTATATAAGCCATATGATATTTATTCACGCATATGATTCTCTTTCTATTGTAACTTGACAGACCTCTCGGTTTATTTTTGACCGAATTTTTTCACTAACATCACATCATGAACATGTTTGTTATACATAATTTACTAGCGAGTTTTAACTATTGTAAAATTCGTAGCAACTAGAACGAGAAGTTTATTTATTCTTATACATACAATTTGACCTTCTGGTCATGAGGCAATGCTAATAGAGGAGCATAACTTACTTATGAACTTATATCATTTCCTGGAATTCACACAAAGACGTGAGGAAAACCCCTCCAAAAACCTCCTGTAGGCAGGAAATCACAAGTATTTTGTTATGCATTGAAAACAATACATAAAAATGGTATATATGAAAAGGTATACATAATTACATTATAAGAATTCTTCATGTAATAAAAAAATGTTACACTAGATATATGGTAGGTATCAGAAAGTCTGCCAAGAGGTTGGTTTCTGGGGGTTTAAACCCCCATGAGATGATAGCCAACAATAAACGAAACCAAGCGAAAAGATAGGCTGCCTATAAAAGGTCTGGAAATGTATGTACACAAGAAAGGAAGCGGAAGAACCTGCAATAAAACTTGGGAATCCCATATAACTTTCCCTTTGACCAATTACAGGAATAAAGATGTGTTCGTCCTGTCTTAATTGCTGTTTCAAAACCCTTAAGACAGGCATTCGCAAGGCATAGGGTACACTCCGCCTTAAGAAGGCCTTTGAAAACCCCTGCCCAGAAGAAGCGGAGCAAAACAATGGAGGCGGCATATCGATGAGATTAAACCCCATTAGCTCCATCCCACTCTTTGCCATATCACTCGATCTTATTTTTATTTTCTGGAACACTCGAAATCCAAATAAATGACAAACTTCCACGAATCACGCCCTCTGTTGCATTTTTTCATTCTTACTTGGACCCTTGGAGTGCAAAGGGTCTTAGTGCGGAATCATCTTTTGAAATACTTATTGTTTCTGTATCAAAAATGTTGTCGCACAGGAAATTCATTTTCGGAACGTTGCAGCAACCAGAAGGAGGTGATTATTCCAAGGAAGAATAAAAACACGAGGCAGAGTTTATAGAGATTAGGTTTTCTAATTGCATTGGAAATGAATTCAAAGACTAAGAAGAATACTTTAACTTTATGGAAATATTTCTTAACAGGTTCAACAGAAACGATTTTAAACTTGCTTTATGCCTGGCTTCGAAAATCATTGGTCTTTCACGATCTTCGGTCTTTTCAGTGTCATCTTTCGCATGTTTATCTGAATTTACAAATACATCAACAGAAGGGAATATGGAGAAAATCTTTTATGGTATCACCGTTATAAGTCATACGTCTTATGTCAATATGATGAAATGTTTACAGCAACTTCTTCTAGTACTTCCTAGGTAAAGTGATTGTCACAGGCTCATACGGTTGAAATAAAAGGCAACTTCGTAAAAAATATAATGAACTCTGTGAATTAAATACGGCAGCTACAAAAAAATAAAATTTACATGCCGCTTTATTCACAGGAAAACTGGTAAGGGTGACTTTGCGCAAGATGGTACGCACCCAAGAAAAATCCCAAGGAAGAATGGACTTGAAAAGTCTGACGGGACCGGGAATAGAACCCGAGTTTCCCAATTGCCGGTCGGGTGCTCTGTCCGTTGAGCTATCCCGGCAAAACATTGCTCCAAGCCATTCGGGAGACTTTGTGCCTTTTTATTTGTGTCCTTGCTCACAAAGTCTTGCAAAGAAATAGTTTGCCGGGATAGCTCAACGGACAGAGCACCCGACCGGCAATTGAGAGACCCGGGTTCGATTCCCGGTCCCGTCAGACTTTTTTCAAGTCCATTCTACCTTGGGATGCCGCTTTATTCTCACAGAAATAAACTTTTCTTTATTACGAAATGATAATAGGCAAGTAAAATAAATTGAAAGAATGGTACGTATTAAAATAATATTTACTAATACCGGATTTAAATACCACCCAACGGCAGTTAAGAATTTTTGTAATCTAACGGGTTTACGATCGTGAAATACTTGTAACTAGGTAGTTTTAATTTTAATATTATGTAAATCAAAACCTTTTCTAACCGAAAATTCTTCATCTTTATTTAAATGAAAGCATCTAAGCAAATTTCCTAAAACATTTTGTGCATTTTTAATTCAATCCTCTTTAAAAATGGACAATTTTAAATATGAGTCTCAAAATTCCTTCGGCAGTGCAGTAAATCTTAGATATCAATATGAATTTTCATTTAGCGAAGAAACCGAGAGGCAATACATAGGTAGGCCTTAGTGCTTTGGACTAATTGATCTTAACTAAATCCTATTTTCAGTGTTTATTAATACAAACTTCCAAGTCATTCGAATTTAACTAAATAACTGACAACTAATAAGAAATGTACTAATAAATTATATGTATTTTTATCAATAAATCTTCTCAACAATGGCCGATTTATAAACGATAATTTGGTAAAAGCATCATGATAATGGTCATTAAATTATCATGATGCTTAAATTTTCGAATAAAAATTACATTTATAGTGCATGAGAGATCTCAAAAATGTCTAAGGCGGATTTACCCAGAACATTACAACAAAAAAACGTATAGCTCCCCATTCACCATATTTTATTAAAAAAGGAAAATTTCAAATGAAATAGCTAAATGTCACTCAACTGTCATCAATAATTTCCGGAGAATAATGTGTTGTGAACCAATGCAAATGCTATTACCCATGGATCTTGCTACCTCTTCAGAGGTAGCAAGTCAACGACTTTAAATCGAGATGATTTTGCTGTGCATATTTATGATATCGTTAACTATGGCAATAAAGATGTTAACTACGTCAATGAGGACGAAGAAGAAAAAATAAAGGTACTGAAAATTAATAAAAAATATTTACTATCGAAAATTATTACTTATAATTTCGTTTCCGCCGCCTAATATAAATGCCTTCAAAATATTCCAAACTAAGAGGCAGTGAAATAATTATACGTTTAAAAATAGTGATAACAAAAGATTATTTGTTTTTTATGGCCCCAACCAAAGTAAAAGTGTACTCTCTTCTGAAACGATTGAATTTCTCGATCATAAATTGTATACGTTACTTCTTACTACATTTCCAATGCTGTGAGCTAGACAAAGGTAACAATTTTTCTCATATACTGACTTGTTTCTGTTGAACGAATATCCATTACTACGCTATATCAAAATAGAATCAAATTTGTGATATCGCTTTTTATCGCATTAATTTGAGATTTTCTTGTGCAGAAAGTCGCCGTTTTCGGTGTCCATTTGATAAGTCCCTAACCCCATTTCACTGCTTTGAGTTGTTATCAACTTCTGCCTGCAACGTTAAGCCCACAACATTATGACCCATAAAACTTTTCTGGGAGAAATTTCATATGTAGGATGTCGCGGTGGTTCTCCGTCGAAAAAAATGAGAGATAGATGGGCGAAATACGTGAGCTCAAAGTTTAAAGATGCCCTCATTATCTCTATTCAGCACTTTTTGCACATTTCATTCTAACCGCCTCTGGCGCGGCTCTGCGCTTCTTTTTCAGCTCCTTGAGGAAGAATTTCTGCATTAAAAATGGATTTGAAGTAAGAGTATGCGTTGGCGTCTATCCTCAAATACCATAAGCCAACATTCGGAGATGTTTATTTTGGATGTAAAAAAATGCGAAAAGTGTCTCCGAGCAGAGTCGAAAAAAAGTCGGATCTTGAGTTAGCGGTCGAGGAATGGTGAAGGAGTTATCCTTCGGACTGAAGAGTTCTCATCCTCATAATGTGGGAGGAGGAATATAATCGGGTTGACTGATGATATGAGTCCTCCGCCTTTCAAAATGGTGATAAAAAAGTGCGCGTGGGTGTGGGTTCTCTCTGGAGGACAAAGAAAAATTGAATCAGATAGGACGTTTCGAGGTCTCGCCGGAATCCTATTGTTTTTAATTTATGGCGCCCCATAAAAAGAGAAAAGCTAACGCTCGGAATCTGAGAAATTTTCCCAAAAAAGGTGAAAAGGGATAACGATGAAGCATTTTCCCTTTGTTGGCTCTTTCTCTTTGTCCGACGCGTGAAACAAATTTGAAGACATTAAAGGAATCTTTATGTCTGTGCCCTATCGACTCCTCCGCATCGCTGTTACAATTAGAAACAGAAAAGGGAATTGATGGTATTAATGTCTCCTTGAAACTGTACCCTTTTTAGATCATCCTCCGGTAATAGCGTATTGTGAATTAAAAGCGATGTTTTCAGTCAGTTCGATTTTTTTTAGTGGTACCCATTAAATTCTGGTAAATTTCCTAATAACGATTAACAATTTCCATACTTTCTGGGAGAGTTCAATTCACTTAATGTGTACCGAATGAGGTGGTACTATAATATAATTAAACCGAAGCCTTATCTCTTTTTCTCATGGGAATTTTTTGAAGATGTACGCCTTTAAGCGCAAAGTCACCATAACCATTTTCCTCCAGGAAGGTTCTCCTTTCTGGCACATTGTATGGTCGGTGCCTCAACGAGGTCGTGGCCGTGGACGATGGCACCCAGTTGGACGAAACCCCACCTCTCTTGCCTAAGAAGTACCCCAAGCGGCAGGTTTAAGAAAAATTCCCAAGTAGAAAAAGACACGAAAAAAAAGTCAGAGGAGGCCAGGAGTCGAACCCGGATCTCCCGATTTCCGGTTGGTATATGTATCTATTGGGCTATCCTATGAGGATATTTAAACATGCCGAAAGTGTTCTTACCGTGTTACTTAATGGAAAGAGCAACCAACAGGCAATTTGAAGATCCTGATTCGAGTCCTGGTCCCGTCAGTTTTTCATGTCCCTTCCTCCTTGGATAAAAAGCTTTATTGGTGAAGTATTCAGCCCAAAGGCCAGTTTGAACCTCTAACTTATACCCATTAGCTACGAAAAGCCCTGTTAATGGAAAACGGCTTAATAGAGAAGATGAGGAATGAACAAGTTTCCCTTAACTTTGCTTAAATGAAAAGAAAAGAGACACGGCTGTCAGAATAATATCAAATAGAATATACTGCAAAACTGTAAATTTCCATGGTAAAGTAGTGTTTCTGTGATACTGTTTGTTTCCCTGAAACGTCGGACCCAGATGCAGCAGAGAAACGACGCAAATGTAAGTTCCCCCACACGACTTTGGAAATTATTCTATTTGATATTATTTTAATTAGTGCCACAAGTGCAGCACAATGATTCAACGAATAACACTTTTCGAAGCATTAAATAAGGATTTTCCGCAACAAAAACCACCACTCAACGTCAGTCGTGGCTCAGGAGCTTTCACATCACACTCATGAAAAATGCAGACAAAATCAAACAAAAGATGTATTATAAGATAAGTGAAAATTATTCCATCAGATTATGGTATCAAGTTCGAAGCTTTGTCATTAATTCATGAATATGATATCATGGCTTAACGCGGGAGTTAATCACTTAATTTGAATACGATGATTTAGCTATAATTAAAGTTATAGTTATAGCTATATAGTTAGGCTTTAGCTCGATGATTGATGCCATAGACCAGAAGTTCATAAGCTGTATGAAGGACCCCTTCTGCTCATTTTTTATTTCGCTGACGCACAAACATTTGTGCTTTCACATAATACAGAGATTTTATTTGGATTTTAATACTACTAACAATAAGTTGATGAAATTACAAAATTTTACACTTAGAATGCTTTTGCATTAGAACATTGCATTGCATTTTGCACTTAGAATAGCGGAGTTAAACACTACATTAATTACGATAAACATTTATGCTAACGGGCACCTTGGGATCTGTGAAATAATTTGCATATCATTGATTAACATTGCCTCGATATTGCACATGTTTCATTTCCTATAGCACATGTTGCTGAGATTCAGAGTGGCGCAAGTTAGTGATAGTTCGTCTATGCCAACCACGAATCCTTTTCTGAGTATTTTAATCTAAAAGGAATCTTCTATAATGTAAATGCTACTTCAGAACCCCGAGAATCTAAAGGTCACAAGGGGACAATGCGGGTCGAAAGGTTACAGCTTGAAGGTTTCCCAAATGAATTTGGACAGAGTACGGGGGAGGAATTTTTGACGGTGTCCCCGGAGAGTATATTCAGCAGCGGACCCTTGCGGCGGGAAAAGGAAGCACTATCATCCTAATACTTTTCCGAGAACCATCAAACGAGATTGGTTTGGCAGACTTTCTCTACTTTCATTCTAGACTTAGATTTAGTGTTACGGTCTGTAATAAAAAAACTGTAGTAAGTAAGCGGAGGGTAAGATTCCGCCTTCAGCAATGACATTCTAGTAGCCAAATATCATGTAATTTTCATTATATTTCTTTAGATACTCAAAACTGATGAAAAAAGCTTTTATGATAATGATGCATTTGTTGGACGAAATGAATATGTGTTATACAATGAAAATTCCAAGTTTGGTTCTCTTATTATCTCTAATCGTAAACTTTCTGCTAGGAAGCTAGTATAAAAGCTTTATTTTAGCATGAGATACGAAAACACAAGCAATTAAGGCATTTACTGCTTCTATTCCTAATTAACGCCTGAATTTTAGAGAAATTAAACTTTTTACAAGTTTGAAATCTTCACAGTTAATTAATTCGAAATATTCTACTAACTATAGTGGTAAGGGAAGCAATCGATCTTACATGTCTTAACCAAGTAAATAGTCTATTTAATGTTTTTATCAGTCGCACTTCCTTAGATTGGCGTGCTTAGAGGTAAGCAAAAGGGACATATGACTCCCTTAAAAAAAATGAAAGAGACGGATTTCGTCTCTTGTTTGGTTTGTAGCAAAAAACTATTTTTTCGGTTCCAATAAACCTGAACTACTTCTTCTTTTGACAATGCCCTGGTTCTTATGAAGCTCTTTCTTTGAATATTTCCACGATATAGGGTTAGTTGTAAGAAGAGATTAATTAGTCTCGATCTCGTCATAAAATAAAGTCGTTTCATTATTATTATTAACATCATCATCTTCATCATCAACATCATTATTGCCATCATTATTAATATCATTGTATTTTCTCATCGTTTCTGCTGGAATGATTTCACCTGTCCTTTAGAGGGAACGTATTATTGTTATTGGGAACAGAAAAAGTAGCTCAACATTTTTGTGTCAGAATAAGTCTTTCTTTTCGTAGAATATTAGTCTTCCTTCGTATTCGATATACGTATATCCTAAAAAACGAAGTAGTCATGCTCCCCACCCAGTGGACGTCTCCTGAACATGTTACTTCTCTCAGAAAACTATTAAACGCGTATGATATGCATGAAACGGCATATATCGTACAACAGATTCATGAGGCCGTAAGGCTGAGTTTCACTCGAACGATCTTCAAACGCACACTCAGAGGTAATTAAGCTATTATGCATTTACTACGCGACAGAAATCAATTACCTCGCCTATCTTTTCAATTGCGTGCATGGGAGAGGTGTTCCTCTTCAGCGCATTTCAAACCAAAGCAGCGCAGAAAATATCAAGATTTTCAAGTCTCTCAAATTAATCAGCCAAATGGAATCGCTCGTCAACGGGAAGTAACTTCGTTCCGCGGTAAAAACAAAAACTTTCGTCGGTAAGATTAGCGAGGGAAGTGCATTTATTCCTTCCCTCTCGGGAGCTGCATCCCTCCAGTGCGGCGTTTCCCTCCGAACGTCGCCTATGGGACGTCGCCTGCAACAGTTGCGATCAAACTTGGGTTTCCCTCCAGTCATCGTCGGCGTGCTATTGAAGGATCCCATTCCCATTCATCAAACTCCGTCACTTCCACATCAGAATCTCCGCCATTATCTTCTCTGCGCACTGCATCCGCGGCGTGCCTTCCAGCGTCCTGATTGCATTGACACGGTGGATTTCCGCTTTAAAATCACCGTCTCCCACCCTCCCGACCGTATAGTTAGCGGTACTCCGCCCCGATGAATTCATTTGAGTGTCCAAACTTCGCATAGTCACCGGCCATTATTTCACACGCGGCATGTAAAGGTTCCCAATCCACACCGTGCCGCGCAAAAGAAGTGAGATGAAATTACAAATGTCGCCATGTGGTAGTGAGGCTTCTCATTAACTCCTCAAATCTCGTGGTGAATGATTGATAAGGTAATTAGGCTCTAACGGCCTCCGCAATGAATACTTTACAGACAGGACAGTTACCAAAACCAAAAATGTATTTATCTCTGTCGTACCTTTCGTTGAATTGAGAAATTCATAATGTGATCTCCTTTAGCGCAGACTTTGAGATGGAATGCTAGCTTGATACCTGCAGCGGTATAATACCAATCGTGCAGATTTCGCAGTGTTGATCATGAAATCCGCGTTTCCTTTTGCATAGCCGTTCATTTGATGAAGAAAAATGCACACGAGTAAGAAAGAGTCGTGATTTGCCGATTGGGAAGGCAGCGTGGTTGTAGTAGTCGGATAACTCTTGCATTCCGTTGTTCATTACACAGGTAATTAAGACCAGAAAAACTGGCATTGCGTATGCTACCATGAAGACTGGCATCTCCGGCATTGAACGTTAATTACGTTTCCTGTTTAGGAAGAAGTTAGTTGCCTCTCTAAAATTTATTTTCGAAGGCAATTAATTTCATTAGGGAACTGCTGCCCTGATTTCTCCTCAGCTATTGGCAACGCGTCCAGCGGTTTATTTAAGAAACATTTCCTCTTCTCCACATTTACGTACAATTTTTTTACTGAAACACGCAATTTTAATTGCCATTATCTCTCACAAAGTATTAAATGATTGATTTTTTTCATTGATTGAAACTTTTGTCATTCAATTTGTTATTTCTATGATTCTATCTACTTCAAGAGCCAAAGTTATTCCGCTGAATTTCTTGCACGTCTCTGGATGCTGGGTTTTGTAATCTGTCTATCGAATTTTTTTTCGTAAGACTGCCGATTATTGATTTCCTACGTCGAATGAAACCTGCAAGAGATGCGGAATATAAATATTAAAGAACTTTTATTACATCAGATGTAATAAATAAAGATGAGTTCTCAGAACCAAATCCTTCCCAAGGAACCCAATCCTTTCCTATCCCAAATCTTTGATTTCTTTCACGTGACTTCTATCTTGCTGTATTTATTAGTTTTTGTTCATTCTCTAGACTGTCAATTACTTGGTATCTGTTCTTTGTACCAATTACCTTGTGCTTGTCGGTTTGTTTGGATGTATTGATTTATATATCTAGATTTAAATTAATCGTAGTCAATTGTGTAAGTTTCACTGCCTTATAATGAAACTATGATAATACTGTCAGGTTATGTAAAAGCATAGAATGCAATTTAAGTAGTATAATCGTGTTAATAAAAACTGATTCTAGTAGTTCAAATATGAAAAATTCCATGTTTTAGTGTAATTTTCTTTATTAATTCATAAATAAATACTCAGAGCAAAAATTACATCATATCAACATATAGTTTAGTTTAGTAAAAATATATTTTTAGACTGACTTTTTCGTGATTTGATAGGAAATCTGAAGAAAATTTAGATTAAAGTTGTCTTAAGCTCCGCCAGGTAAAATGTTAGCATTAGAAAAAAAGACAACACCTTTTTACGGAACACATGCGCTGTCATCTCGATGCCACATTTCCAAGGAGCCAGCCACATAAATTGAACGAGCTAAAATAGAGGTTTACCCGCATATTTTGAGAACGATGATGACTGAAAATGATGCGCAGTATGGACGAAGGAACTCAATCAGATTCTGGCCGATACATTAGATATAAAACCTTCCTTTCCCATTAAGAAATGCGACTGGTTAGAAAAGAGAAGGACATAGCGTGATCTACACCAATTTGCTGGATGGGTTTGGACATTTAATCAAATTTACAGCCAATCTCTCTTCCTCCCTTGTTCTCGGCGTCTTTCAAACGCGGAATAAAAACGCGGGCGGTGGAATCTCCCTTCACATGTGGGACCGTGCACTGAGTGGGCAGACCCGGTTCGCCTTTAATTAGTGGAGAGCGAATCGGTCCGTTCCACGAATGGATGTATAGGAAGGACACGGGGAAGTAGGCAGCAAGGATGCGGAAAAATCCCCTCCCACCCGTCCATTGTGATTAATTCGCCAAGAGTTGAGAGTCTATCGTCCACTTTTAAACTTGGCGAGAAAAAAGATAAGGTACGAATTTGAACCGATCCGCGACTGTTGTACCCGCGCACATTTAGGACTCTCGTGCTTAACGAGATTATGTATCGCTATTCTTTGGAAAAGCGTAGTTAAACCGTATTAGCATTGCTTACGCACTCGTGATCGTCACTTGTCTTTCATCTGTGTCTAAATCTACGAGCGAGCTGCTTCTCAGCGTATAGTGATTCATGCAATATTTGTCTATTTATTTTCATGAACGACTATTAAATTCGTATCGTCCAATTAAAAATGAACCGCTGAAGCGGCTGATTCAAGCAACTACTTTTCCAATTTTTCTTCAAGTATTTGTTAGGCCTATGCAACAAGATGGACGCACAATTCCTACCACCTTTTCAGAGAGGTATAATTCTGAATGCAGGCAGTAAGTTAAACATAAAGTTTAATCTCCTTTCCTCCAGCAGTTCCCAACCTAAATCAAGGAGCATCTCAGGGATAATTATGGATTTATCGTACACATTCTTATAAAACGCAGGGATTACTGTGAACGTCTTTCAGCTCATGAATGAAACGCTTCTGTTAATGGTCTCCATTTCTGCTTGCATACTCTACAAGTGGCTTAATTAGAACAATTCATCTTCATCAAAGATTATTACCAGAGATATTTCAATAAGTTTGCAAGTTTCCGTCTTCTTTGGTAAGATTTAGTCAAGTCAGTCTCTCATTTCATTCAGTCTTTCATCTTGGCGTAGTTAAGTTCAATGTAACAATAAATATAAATCGATGAAGTTCAACAGTATAAAAATGAATTTCAACGTATTAGATGACAGGAAAAATAAATTCGAGAAACGCCCCTTTCAGATAGAAAGTGCAAAAAGTTTGTGAAACCTAATTGTGTTTAAACTAATATTCATGGATAAAATTAAATTGCAAAAGTCCCCGAAAATCGACATAAGTTTTAAAGAGAAATGTTTATAAGTCATCTATCAGAAACATACAAAAGAATCTGCATACAAAAGGAAAACGAGGAATTTACATTAAGTATATACTTTGTAATTAGTTATTTGTAATGAATGAATTGTATCTCTTCCTTTTCTCGTTATGTATTTCCACATTGTTAAACCCTCCGAAATCGATTTAAATTTCATAGAGAAGTACAAAATAAATACCTTATCGCTAGACCATATTCGAGTCACGATCGAAGTTGTAGATTACTTCTACAGTTGAAAGAATATTAATTATTTTAATTACAAGTAAATAAAATCCGGAGTTTTTCATTTATCTTTGCACTACATAGTAACAAATTTGCATTTCATAAAAATAAATAACAAAGCAAGTAATGCCAGTCTTGATCAAGTGACGCGACCTTAGAGTTGTAAGAAAATAGTTGCTGGTCATTTTTTTGTGGTGGAAATAGTTTTCATAGAGAATAGGCATAAATTTCCGTTGTCATACGACATCTATATATTTCTAATAAATCTATTATAATTATATAATAGCTGAAGAAATAGATCCGGGACAGCCAAGCGGGTAGCGCGTTTGTCTTTGGTGAAGGTGGTCATATGTTCGACTCCCGATTCATATGAGTGAATGACCTTATCTGTCGAAGCACTTTTAACAATTATATTACTACTACCTCGAATACATACTTGAGCTTTTTATTCAGCCATCAATTATTATGAAACCTTTTCATTTAAAGCTTTCAGCTAAAATTAGAAAAAAACAACGTTCACGAAATCGTTCTCCCTCAAAATTGGAAAATCCATTTCCTCCGGTATAAAAGAATAATTTTTAATTGGTTAATTTTCAGTCATCGTGGGGATTGGTGTTTTTCTCTCAAATCTGTGAATTCCTATAATTGAGATATTTCAGTCCATACTTAAAGTTTTCTTCCATATTTATGTCCATGTTGACTTGGGATGCACGTTTCAGAAGGAAAGCAAAGGGTTTATGTCACCTGCTTACCCAAGTTAACTTAAAAAGAATAATATTAAGAATTAATCAGCAAATTTTCTAAAAAAATCATAATTCAATAACCCCATAGTATACCCACAGGATTACTATATTGTTACATTATTATATGTTTCCTTTTCGTAGAATATCCGGAAAGTACTTTCTTACTCCACCCGCGAATCTGGAGTTTGCCTTAAATTTTTTGGAGGAAAATGAAAGGATTCTAGTCACTCTACGTAAGTAAATCCGATTTATTAGAGATATTTCAGTACTTTTGATACTTGGAAAAAATAAGCGAGATAAGTTCCTTTCATACGTATGCAGTGTCGAGAAGCTGATAAATGGGGCAGGGAACTTTTAATCCTCTCGCGAAGAAACGGAGTACCGCTGCGGATGGCTCCTTAGTGCAGCGGGATCATCGGAGGATTAACTCGGTGCCGGAGAACAAATAGAAGTGGAAAAAGAGGAAAGTTCTCGTTACTTTTGTTATCCAGCGGTGCATTCCGGGACGCTTCAGTTCCTTGACCATTCCCGCGTGTCTAATTTTGATGGTCTCCCTTTGCCGGGGATTTAACTCCCGGTGAATTAATTCGGCTTTCCGAAAAACGTCGGAGTCTGAGCGATAAGGGGATTTTTATTTAATTTCCGGAGTGCTCAACGCAAATTCTTCCCGTGCGATTCTGCTAAGATCCTTGGGAAGGAGACCAATTATTACCGTAATGGGAGAGATGAATATTTACTTAGAGGTGATATTTTTCGATCTCTTAGTATGCCTGATTCAAAAGGTCCACAAAGTTTCACGGAGCAATCCATTGAGGTGGTGAGGATTTCGTATATTTATCCCTACCGTGGGTTATCTAATTCTACCGCTATTGATAAAGATATTTTATGTTATTGATATAATTCAATACCCCTTCCATTAATTAATGTAATGCATATATTTTTGTATGTAAGGTTTTTTTCTCTTTTTTATACCTTAATGCGTTTTTCTATTCGGAATTCCGAATAAGGTGACTGGTATATAGAGCAGTATGCTTGTGATGAGGCGGTAAAATGAGGAGTTCAAAGTGCTTCATATTGATGAACAAATAATTGTTTAAAACATTATTAATTCAAAGAATACGCCAGACAGATAACAAATGTCCCTCATTAATTTTCTCAATGCATGCAATTCATATGAAAAACATAATTCATATGCTTCCTTATATCACCTAGGTATGTAATGTCATTATATATCCTGGATTTTACCACCAAGACGAGCACCTATTTTCAATGGGGATATAGTAATAATAATTATTATAATAATAGGGCGTTCAAGGCTATTGAATTAAAAAAACCCAATAAATCAAAGGGAATGTTCTCTGCATCTAGAAGCTAGAAAATACTACATCCCCGAGTATATTAAAATGTACATCTGCTCTTTTTCACCTGCGGATAATTATTTATGCGAAAAATGTTTCTGTAAAAACTACATGTAGATTGTCGAAGACGCGACACTTTCTAGGGGGAAATTTATTACTTGATTTGAAGGAAAGGTCTCCTGTGTCCTCTAAAAGGATGGTTATATAATATCCAAACGAGCTAGTAGAGGAAAAAGCAGCTCTCAGTTTAATTTATACATGGAAAAGGTCACACGACGTAACATAAATATTGCTTCCTGTTATTAATTATTCCTCATTTTTATTATAATCATGGAAATCAGGAACAAAGTTTCAGCTCCAAATCCGGTATAATTGCTTTCGAGACAATATCACAATCGCTTAGCTCTGGATTGGTTC
Source organism: Ladona fulva (assembly GCA_000376725.2). Classification (NCBI taxonomy): domain Eukaryota; kingdom Metazoa; phylum Arthropoda; class Insecta; order Odonata; family Libellulidae; genus Ladona; species Ladona fulva. Next base: position 470,608 of record KZ308414.1, read on the forward strand.
AAAATTATTTAAGACATCAAAAAGATAGCTGTAATAAAACTCTGCTATACTTCGTTAATGAGCAGTCAATATAACGAGTAATTACCATTAAGATATATATATAATAAGAAATAAAAAAGTGTTGTGAACTTGTATGTGGAGATGATATAGTAATATAATCAGTAATCTTAGAGCCCGGTGCGAGTAGACCTATGTTAGGAATGTAAAGTACTGTCCTGATTACTTAGAGAATAAACACGTAATGGCAGATGAATAAGTTTAAAAGGTTAATAATGATAATACACGCCATTATCAAAAGGTTCAATAAAAATGTAGATATCAGAAAGAGGAAATTCTACTCGAATCGAAAATACGGAGGCCTATGCTTGTAAAACCCAAGTTGGACATAAAATGTAATAGGATTATAGAAAATTTTAATGAGACAATGGTAGTAGTCTTGTTATGAGGAGACGCAAAGGTAAATGTCTGAATGGAAAAGAAAGAGACCGAAAAATAGGACTGGAATATAATGTGACGGGTGGGAAATATGAATGGTGAAAAAAGTCAGTTTCCAAGTGTGAGGGCGGCGGAGGATTGCGTGGGTGAGAGGAAAGGGTGGAGGGTAGGTTTTGCGATTTTGGCGGGGGTCCCAAAGATCGATTCAGCCATTGGTCCTCCTCACGCAATTCCTCCTCCAGCTCACCCCTCTTGCACTTCATCCCCACTCCTATCTTTCTCCCGCGCTTTTCCTTCCCTTACCACTCTCTTAAATGCCGAGTTGCCTGCTGTGCCATTCTAGTATTTCCCTGCTAACCTAGCCACTCATCCTTTCTCTTCCTACCCACGCCGCTTCAGCTTTCTTCCCAGCTTTCCACACGTCCAATTTACCCTATCTCATATATATTTTTCTCCTCTTCAACATCTGAAAGGGCGAGTTCATCACAGGATTGTTCTACGCCCCACCTATTTCATAGAAGTTATCTTTCTTGACATTTCCCCCAAAATTCCTTTCAACTCTCATCCATGCTATTTATCTCCAATTACGTTTTACCCTTGCTAATTTTATATCCTATATATGAAGTTCACCACAGCATTGATCTAGGTCCTACTTATTTATGAAGTATTTTTCTGAGATCCTGTCCCCAAAATTCCTTCTAATTCTCCTTCAAACCATTCTTTTCCTCCCTTTTTCTGAACATAGTCTTTCCATTGCTAGGAACCCTGTCCTCTTTGGGTGCCTCGCGATCTCGTAGCCCAGTTTCCGACGTGTTCCTTCAACATTCGATTTCTTTCTACATTGTCCTCGTCTTTCATTTTCCATCCCATCTCACACATTGATGACATTCTACCAGATCTTTTTCTTCTTCATTGCTTGCTATTCCCATTTCACACTCTCATTCGTCTCCCTCCTTATCTCAAATCCCCTACCGTTTCCCGTACCTCCAGATTTCCCCTTCACTTTACGTTCCGTTTTTCCGCAGATTTTCTCTCTTTCAATAAAATTTTGTTTTCCTTTCAGTCTCTTCTCCCTGATTGTTTCCTCGACCTTCCATTCCATTTTTCTTTAGCTCTCTTACCTTATCAGCTCGGCAGCTACGAGTCTTTTGCATCGTCATCATACTGTTCATTCCATAATTAGTTGAGAGATTACATTCAGGCGAGCATTCTCCCTCTTTCTAATCCATAGGTTCCAAACCCGGGAGACCCATACCCCTTGGGAGGATGACAAGCCTGTCCAGGGGGCATAGCAGGTATTAGCTGAAAGAGTACATTAATATATAAAAGCAGGTTATTCAGGAGCGGATAGAGAAACTTGCTAAGGTTTTGGGTTATATACCTATCTTAAAGTAGAAACAATATTGGTGTGTTAATTCTATTCAAGGAACTATAAAAACGTAACATAGTCATGAAAATGCAACAGATGTATCGCATGAACACTTTGCTGTGACTATTAGTCTAAGTCTCCCGTCATTGTATAAGCAAATTACTCTTTTTTTTTACATCAAAGGGGAGGAACGATCGTTCCTGTCGCCACCCTCTGAATCCGCCAATGTGCTCAAGTATTCCGGAAGTAGTATTTACCCTGCTATTCCATATTTGTACTGTTTATAAAAATATTCCCTTGTATATAGTTTACCTTTAAATTTATTTCTTATTATGATGATCAGGAAGCCGGGTTTAATTTCCTTAAAATCCAATTAGGGTAAGGGAACCAAAACGTTTGGGAACTCCAGTTCCAAACCACGTCATTTTGTGCCATTGTCTCTCTTTTCTTTTTCCGACGTCGCTACTCTTGCGAGTGAACAGTATGAACACTTGTAAAATAGTGAAATAAATATCCCTCCTAGCGATGATAACCGCCATCTATTGTCAATTGAGGTCCCTCCAATTTTCCGCAAATCACACGATATAATTTTTTCCTCCCGCTTTGTTTTCGTATTCGTATCTCTCAGCATTTTCTTACTCTACTTCTATCCCCATATATTTCCTTCTCTCGGTCGAGCCGGCAACCTCCGAATCTTTTCCCTCTCCCAAACGCTCTCGACCCCCTTGCACACTCCATCAGCTCTCCTATCCAGGTCTCTTTCTCCATCTCCACCCGGAATCCCCGGTCGGTTGGTTTGGTCTGTTGCACGGCGTCGGAGGGTGAGAGTTTTGCGAGCAGTCGGTCGAGGGGGTTGGCGGAATGGGGCACGCTTGACTTACGGATGCGGTGCAGGATCTGCGTGGGAGGGGATGAATGGAGAAGTTTCCGAATGGTTGGAAGGGAGCGCTGCGACGCGGTAGGACCGGGAAGGATCGAGGAGAAAGGAGGGATAATGGGAAAGATTAGTGGATGAAGTGGGCTTGAGGTACACTGGGAGGAAGGGGCGGATCCAGAAGCTTACCAATTGTTGGGAGCAGGTTAGACAAATACCCTATATGCCTACCTCAAATCAACAGCGATTTCATTAATTTTCTCCCATAATTGATAAAATCCCATCTTTCTCTGATTTTTGTTAGTATTCCGGAAAACCCTTGTATGAATATGTAAATGTTCGTGGAAACACTCTGCTGTTGGTTTTTGGTTTCAACTTCTCGTCAAATTTAAGTTAAAGCGAACTCTTATTGCTATTCTGAAACGTCTGGAGCTACACTTGATACAATCAACCAAAACAAAAAGAAGACAGAAGAGTACGTTTTCCACAGTTTACTAAGCAACGAATAATTGCCAACATCAAGTGGACAAATTTTTTTCGGAAGCATTTTTGTACAAAAGAGAAGAAAATTTGAATACGGCCATTCCCATTTGAGAAAAAATCTCACAAAAAGAAAGAAAATCTTATTTTGAGACCCTTGAGAATGGAAGCCTTATTTCCAAAATGCGCATAGGGTGATTCCTAGAGATTGTTAATCCAAAACTTCCCGTTTTCCTTTAAGCACGAGTTCCGCCTGCCGACCTACAGCGACGGGGTGTTTTTCAAACCTGTAATATTTATGCAAGGCAAAGGGCACTTCCAAAATATGCTTCCGCAAGACTTTTGTTCATCTGATGATAGCGACTATTAGTTGAAACCAGTTTTGGCTCAATAAACTGTGGAAAAAGAACCTTATCTTATTTTACTTTTGGTGTTATGGATTTCAGAAAACGACGCCTTCCTCCGTGAATTTTATGATACAATAAAGACTTACCTATAAAATAAGATATTTGAACGTGTCTTCATAAAGTAATCTATATTAAAATTATATTGCCTTGGCCATTACAAACAAGACTTGGTGGCGAAAGTATCTTAACGTGTGCTTTTCGGTGCTGGTAGTAGGGAAGGATAGATAACTCCCTGCGGAAACGACAAGGGGAAGCGAAACATGAAATTACTCGACGTAATTAAAATAAACGAATTACAAGAAGTATTGGAGGAGGTAAATTGCTCTTGGGTGATTTAAAGTTGGTATGGAATCGAACAAAAAAGAGAGAATTTTCTACTGGAGAGGTAAACTTTTTAAGCTTTATGGGGCGATAAACAGGGTAGTAGCAATATTTCTCGCCCGAAAGAGATAAAATGGGGAAGAGATATGCTTACATGGTCCCTGAGATTGCAACGAGCGTAAAAGCCTTGGAGAATGAGATGGAAGTTTGGAAAATGGATTCAGGAGATGAAACAATGAGATAGAATATTGGGAAGAGAGCGAGTTTGAGATTATCCGATACGAAACGTAGAAATGAGTTTGCTCATGGAACACTGAGATGGAGAAACAAGAAATGGCAGCGTTGTGAGGGAATGAAATAGAATCTAAGGAAAGAGAATCTGGGGTAGATATGGGAGGTGACAGATAGGAAGAAGGACCATTACGGAGAAGAAAATCAAAGAGAAATAACGATTCTCCTTATCACTTTTATCTTGGGAGGAGATTCTTCCATGCGGGTCTTTTCTAATGGCGAAGGAGAAGCATAGGCTTCTGGTTAAAGCAATATCAGATACACCTATGGAGATTCCTGCTATCATTTTCTTATGATTGGAATATATATCATTTTTCCCTTGATATAGGATAGGGAAAATATATCTTTCACTTACTTTTGCCTTAGTCTGTTTCAGAGCAAAAGACCTGCAGCATTCGGGCCACATGCGGCGTATTTCGGTGATCAATGTGGTATTTCCGTCACTTCCTAAAAAGTTCCCATATTTGAATAATTTCCTTCCATGAATTCTCTAGTCACGCCAACCAAGAACGAAACATAACACTTTCTCTTTAGATATGCAATGATGAACGCATGGTTCATATGCTTGAATTTAGACGCAGAAATTAGAGAGAAAAAGCCTGCCGTGGCCGAGCATCGAACCCGTGTCTCCCAGTTTCCGGGCATCTCTAATTCACTTACCGAAACAGCTCGTTTTCTCATACGAAGAACTTTTCTCTGGATTAAAACCACTTGAATGTAGGTACTACGCAACTCAAGTGCGGCTTAATAGTTTCTTACGCGGCCTAATGGGAAATATGAGCGGCCTGCAGGAAAAATATTTCCCCGTCCCTGCTCTATGTACTTCATGGCTTAGATGACATTAAAGCTAGTGAGATATGAATGACACGGAGTAATTTCATTCTTTGCCGTCTCCTCTCTCGACTGTGGAAAGTGTTTTTCATGGAGTCATTATACTCCATTTATGTAGATGCTTCGCATTATAGTCTTTCGGCTTGGTGAGGAATGAAAGAGCAAGTTGCCTCACTCCTCATATATTCTTATAAGTCTCGTGTCCTTTAAAGGGCTTCTTGTAGTTAACGGTGGAGGGATGAGGTTCAAACCGGCCTCCAGGTTGAACACTGTACAGACAAATACTTAAGGAGTATATTAAATACCTCTAGGTTCTTCATAAAATCATAGATCGCTCTTGAATCTGTTAACAGGGACTGTAAAAGAAGCTCCGATCGCTCAAAATCTACGTTCACAACGAGGAAACAAAGGCTGGAAAGGAGCCGTAATACAAAAGCAGTGGGCATTTCTTTCCTAAAAGGGTTAAAGTTTAAGGAAAGATCGGAAAAAGAAAGGACAAGGCCATAAAGGTGTAAGGGAGGCTTGAAAAATACCTTCGCCACGAAATTTGAGGGAATTCCGGGAAAAGGCTGGCTTCGGAATAGAATGAGAAGTTGGACGGTGGTAAATTTAGCGGAAGGGAAAAGGGAGGGAGAGGAAAGTAAAGGAAAAGGTGGGGAAGGAAAATTAAAATGGAGCAAGGGTAGAATGGGAAATGGATAAGAGAGTTTCGGAAGAGGATGAAACGGCTGAAATTGTGATGAATAATAAAAAGATATGAGGCAATTACATCGATAAGGATTTCAGGGAAAAGGAGAATGGTCGACAGGATATTCGTGTTTATCTTAATTTCCCGATCGAATACAAAGATTGCATAGTTGTGCTGAACAAGCAACCGAGAGGAGAGAAAATAAATGTGATGATTTACGATGAATTTCCGCTGTATATAATATATTCGCGATTGTATAACTGAGCAATAAGAAATAAATATAAGCGAAAAGCTAGGATGTCCTATAAAAAAGATCTCGGGCACACGATGGTGTAGGCCTGCAGGAGAGTATTTCGCTATCCAATGCTAGTGATAAACCAATGAGTTTAATACGTTTTCATGGCGCCAGAGATGAGATTCACAGATGGATTTAAATACTACTTGTTTACTGTGACTTTTTACATAAAATGCTCTGATAAAGCGCATCTTTAACTCTTAAGTGGCCGCGCATGGTCCGAATGACCGTGTTTATTCAAATGTCAAAAATGAACCTATATGTAATAAATATTACCCTTTCTTGATTGATTTTACTTGATCAACATATGAAACGGATATTAAATCTTTTTTTTTACATCTTGGAAAAGGTATTTACATCCTTTTTCAGATTCAGTGCTTCACTCGACGTCAGCATAATTTAGACAAATTACGCTCAAGTGCTCCATATAAAAAAATTAAGCCAGACGCCCCTTCCTCAATAATTGTAATAATAAAAGCAAATTAAATAATGATATGCATAAAATGATATCCAGGAATGCCATAAGCGATTCATTCTCTTAGATAGTGCGCGACTCGTTACGAAAAGTTTGCAAGATGGTGGAAGAAAAATCAATGTCAAGTCTGTATTGTTCAGTCCTCATTATGTCGTATTATGCAAAATACTTCACTGATGAGGTATAAAGGATTAACCTCAGGTAAGGATTGTAATACATATATCGTAAATCGATAATGTTTGAGCCACCCGGTCGTTTAGACCATGCGCGAACCCTTAAGGGTTAAACTAGCATGATGCATTTAAAGGGGACCAAAGAAAGTTTTAGTAAGGGGTAAGGATAAAATCAAAAGGTAAATATTGTAGTTCTCTTATACGACTTTAATTTAACTACTTAATGTGCATTAAATTATTACATTAGTAATTTAGTAATCATAAAGCATAATAACTAAAAACCTCTCTTCATAGCCTTTTCCCTCCCTCCTGAGTAGATGTACGTATGAGAACTGGCCATAATGACAATTTTTACTTAGGTCGCATTGAATTGTTTTAAGCGGAATTGCTCAAAGCGTTATTTCCGTTACGATCTTCATTTATTCAAATGATTATTTTCTGATTCTTTCCCTGAGAAGTAACTTTGATTTGTCATTTATCAAATTCATATAAACTAGGGTAAGGTTCATGCAAGGTATTCTTTGCCAAACCTTATGGTAATAAAACAAAGACCAAGCATCGTACTAGCACAGTCTAAACCGATCGCTTGGATTAAAACTGTATAAAATATGAAGCACTCTGCCTGAGTTAATTTCAGAGTTGTTGACCAGTATGATGACCAGCGTATGACAAAATAATACCTGCGAGTATAAATTTAGTCAAATACCCCTTATATTGGGGAAGGCGTTTATTTCTGGATTAAGAGCCACAATGGAGATAAACTAATCAATTTATTTTATGGATTTAATGTGCGTAATAATAATTTTAAATATGTGAACTAGTTAACAGGGCACGGTTCAAACTTTTTCGTTGGCTTAGTATTCAGTTTTAAAATGATACTCATTTATCACGGTCATTCACAAGAAAATGGCATGCAAAGAGCAAAGATCGATATTTTCAATTATTAAGATTAAGAAGAATTTTAAAACGAAATGACTAAAAGTTGAAGCTGAATATTGACTGTTATTCTATTCGAACCTAGATCTATGAGAGACGTATATGTGTGTAACAATTTCTTCGGGAAGAAAATTAGTCTCAGAGACGGGCGAATGTACAAGGCTTCGTCGAGAATATCGTCGGTAGAAGCGAAAGAGACGTCAGTAAGCGATGTTACTTTGGATTGCTTTGACCTCATTTTGTTTATGCACAGAGTGTATGAGACTAAATGCATGCTCTCCTTGTCTCATACTGAAAGAAGCCAACTAGAGTACGTGTATAGGTGTAGAATAGCCTAAACTTTTAACGGAAAAGAAGAATTGCAGTTTTATTACGTAGTAAAGGAGAGTAAACAAAAGTTATGACAGCATGTGTGAACAGGAAGTAAGGTAGAGTCAGTAAATGGACGCGGGATTTGGATGTGAGACAGGCCCCATCTGGAATATGCGGCATTTAGGGATCGTATATTGTAAAGATTACTTATAATTATATATTATATTATATTATAATCTATATATAATAACTCGAGAAAGTGGCGATACGATTCGTTAAAAAGTGCTACGATAGAGAAGAAATCGTAACGTAAATGCTCTCAGATGCAGGTTAGGAATCCTTGAAAGAAAGAAGATTTGTAGCTAGGCTGCGATTGCTTGATAAATTCAGAGAAAGTACATTTGCGGAAGACGTAAATGGTATTATGAGACCCCCCTGCTACTTCGGCCGATCCGACGTATGATGTATCGTGAGCGTGAATTAAGAGAAAAATATGCGAAGATAAGTCATTTTACAGACTCATTATTTCCGCGAAAGATACCCGATAACAATAAACTAAAGAGGTAACTCGAATACTTGGTATTTACATCCCCTGACACACGCCGAAAAGCGGCTTATAGGGTATTTATGTAGATATAGATGAGATTTGAAACGTGTTAGGGAAAAGAAATGGTCCTGAAGATAGAGAGAAGCCCAGATAAAGATAGCTATCGAAAGAAAGGATATAAATGATTAAGAAAAATAAGAGCGAATAGGTGGCTCAAAGAGCATTTTTTCTCGCGTTGGGTTTTTCCGGGAAATAGTTTGCGTTAGATCAGGTGGTTAGATGAGAAATTCCTCTTTTGATGGGTCGCTTTTAGGGTAAAGATTGATCTATGAATATTGAATGTGGCCTGATTTGTTTTTCTTGTTTTATATTACGACCCTTAATATAAGCTCGGCGCGATTTATGGCCCTGCCGCCACGGCAGAATCCCTTTTTCCCTTTAAATTTCCCCTTTCTTCCTCGGAATTCGATTTCCTCATCGGCCTTTTAGGGTGCGAGAAAAATCCTATGGCGTTGGAATTTCCGCACTGCTGAATTGAAAATGTTCTCTTCGTTTCAAAATTCAAAAAGATGAGTGTAAAATTATTTTTTTCGATATTAAGAAACGTAAGAAATTCATCCAAAGTTTCGAGGTTAGTGTCAGGAAATTTCACCCATAGCATTCTACCCAGGAGCCGCTCTAAATAAAGACGTTTCACCCAAGAACAGTTAATTCATGAGACTTTTCACCAAGAGATATTATGCCTTCCTTCAAAGGATATTTCTCTAAGAGTCAGTTCAATGTATTCTTTTTAAAAATTACTTTAATGTTACTCAAGGTTTTAGGTTCATTAGTTGCAGCATATTCAAGTTTCATGCCGAAAGATTTAATGCTTCGATATGAGTGTACTCGGGCCTCCGGAGAGCCAGGTGGGTTTACGCGTCCGACTTAGATAAAAGTGTTCCCGGGTTTGACTTCCGGTGGGGGCCCACGAGCGAAATGACTTCAGCTGTCGAAGCTCTTCTAAAATGATTGCTACTATGAGTCTACCATCGAGTCCTCCCTCTATCGAAAGGTAAAAGTATGGTTTTGAAAAATTTTATTCCAGCAAAAAGCACGCATATCATTATCGTACACTTGTATTACCTTTACTAAAAGGTTTTTATAGTTTTTTTTATTCTTTTATTTTTGCTAATTTGTCTTCTTTTTACATGTGTTTTCACGGCTTTTTTTTCACCCCCTTCTCTGTGAGTGATTTCCTGCACAGTGGGGTTTTTGTCTTCTTCAACCTTCAGTTGAGATGATTTTTCCCCACAAACCCAAAAATTATTCTTATAACTTTAAATATTAAATTTAACTTATGTATTTACAGTTGAGGTTATGTGCAAGAGAGGCCTAAACTCGCCCCTAATAGAGAGATAATTCATTCATTCATTCAACATAAAAGGCATTTACACCCTCATACCAGTACGGCATTGCGACATGAATTTAAACCGAAGGAATAATTAAAACTTTGTAATATCCACAAGATAAAATCGATGTACGAAGGCGTGACTTTGTGGAAAAAGCCATATGAATAAGCTAAAAAAACTTTGTATTTTCCGCAAAATTTATTCGGTCGACCGGTTTCAGTTCTAGGTAGGCCTGATGATGCTTCCACGGAAGTGAAACCGGTCGTCCGAATAAATTTAGCGGAAAATACAGAGTTTTTTAGAATAAATCTTTTGGAAAATACAAACTTTTTTTAGCTTATCCGCAAGATATTTTATTACGATCGGTTTCGGCTACAACGCCATCACCAAGACCTGATGATGGCGTTGCAGCCACCTTGCGAACATCTTGTGGATATTAGAAAGCTTTACTTATTCATTCAGAATGCCTTTCCACGAAGTTCAGCCGGATAGGATAGAATTTGTTGTCACTAAAACGAATCACCATAGCAGACTTCTTGGTTTCCACTGGCAAAATTTTACGAAAAATCCGGATAACCGATTTCCGTTATAACCAAATAAAACTGTGATTTAAAGCAGTAGAGGGAGCAGTTATCTAGTAAATCAAACAGAAGTTACGGCAACTTAAAGTGATGGAGGAAAGATTTTTATCTTCGCCTCAACCGTTACATTTACCGCCTTTTATTTTCCAATTTCCGAGCGATGAATACCGTGAAATAAAGGGAGAGTTTAATAAAGAGAGGGATGAAGAGAAAAAAACGCTAAGTGTTTCTCCTGAGGCATTTACAAAAGCGATGCGGCTTTCCTTGAGGAGAGAGGGGAAAGTGGAAAAAGTTTCCTTAAACCTCTGGAAGCGTTTTCTCGCGAGAGGAAGTTCCGCATCCCCGATCGCCCCCTTGCATTCTTCTCAAAATGGAAAACTATGTTTATGAAAGAAAGTTCTGTCCGAATTTACATATTTTGATATTAATGTACGCATAGCGATATTACTTCGGAATTTTATCTTGTGTACCGCTCAGAGAGAAACCAAAGGAATGCTTTCAAACTCAAGAGCTTTGAGGATCCCTTACTTCGTGGATGAATACTTGAAATATTACCCACTTACCTTGTAAGTCAAATATGGATGGGAATTCTGAAATTTCAAGTTATTTATTAACGCGGAATGTATGGGCATTAAGTAAAAAAGAGCTGGAGCCTTCTAAACATCAAAAGAAAATAAATCTCCTCACATTTTCGTTCTCATTCTTACGCTATTCTTGGCGTTAATCATATACGGTACTAACTCTAAGAAGCTAACTCAAGAAATGTTCTTGCAAGATTGTTATGTATTTGATGAATACAGATTGATAACAGACCAGGTGGTAGTCACTATTGGAAGTAAACCAAAATAAGACACCCATCCTAGTATTCACCTAAGTCGGAAGAAAACCCCCTTATTGTTATTATTATTATTAGACCCTTTAATGGCGAGGTTAGGAACGAGTAGGCCTCTCTTCCACCTAATCTCGTATATTTTAATACATTGGTGTTTACTATTTCTAAAACAAAATTCACAAAAAAATTTAAAATTCACAAACAATACAAAAAAAGATTTTCTTTGCGGGAAAAACTCTCCACAACTGAAGGTGGTAGAGAAAAAACCCACGTTGCGAGAAAACACCCACACAAGAAGGGGGTGAGAAAAACCCTCGAAAACACAGCTAGAAATAGAAATTAAAATTTAAAAAAAAATNGATTGAATTATTAATCAATGAAAATATACACTCTCGTATATCTGTAAAGGGGCTCTCGCGTCATAATCATTTATCTTGTTATGTAAAAGAATGTAAGAAATTATGCGCATTGAAAGTACCGAAGCAAATCTTGAGAAAAAGTTGGGAAATGAGGAGAGAGAAGAGGAGTAAGAAATGGAGTTTTCCTCATTATTTATGATTATTATTGGACCCTTTGATGGTGAGGTTAGGCCCAAATGGGCCTCTCTTCTACCTAACCTCGTATTGTATTCACTATTTTTTTTTAATTCAAAAACAAATTTAAAATATACAAGAAACAAAAGAAAGATTTTGTTTGTGAGAGAAAATGTCCACAACTGAGGGTGGTAGAGAAAAAACCCACGTTGCGGGAAAACACCCACACAAGCAGGAGGGTAAGAAAAACCCGAGAAAACACAGAGGAAAAGAAAATTTAAAATTAAAAAGCAAAAAATAATCGCATAAAAAGCAAATAAATATCCTTTAGTGGTTGATAATCAAGATTTGGTGCCGATGGGGTTTACCAAGTATCAGTATTTGTCCCATCGGTGATGGTCGGTGTTATTAGTTGATACTGAGCAGAGCCTGAAATGAAGTTGATGAGAGAGAAAACCTCCCAAAGGCACTGCGTCACGCAGTTTGTAAGTCTACGCTTTGGCAAATCTGTATCGAAAACTTAGAGAGGAAGCTTAAGAAATGGAAGGAAAGCATTTTAAACTGTCAGGTGACCACCTAGAGAGAACCCAAATGATAAACGGACGGAGCAAAAGTCTGAGGAGATATGAAAGTCCCGATTTCAAATGACTTTCTTCGCAACCGTTTACCCTTTGGCTGAAAAAGGAGAGTGTAGCGGAAATTTTCGAGGAAGGCGAATGCTAAAATAATTATAGGCTCAATTACTGTTTCGCGCACCCTAAAAATGTTACGCTTTCACATAAATTTCGAGGTATTATTTAGATTTCATAGAAACTTAATTATTAAAAGCTTAATATTAAAAAACTTTAATTTTGATTATTAATCAGATATAACAAAGCTACAGGAAATAGTAGAATTAACAGCAGATGGTTGAACACTACATTAATTAGGTCAAACGCTCATGCTCATGAACCCCTTTCAAATTATTTCGCTGACCCCCAGGGATCAGTGCATCCTATTGTAGGATTCGCTGCCGTTGGCGATAGAGTTAACACTGCCGGCAGTGGTTATTCGCATAGATCATTTCCTTGGAAAACTCCTATATTTTGATTCGGATGCAGAACGATACCCAGGATGCTATTGCAATCCTATGAATCGGAATAATCGATACACCTGCAGAGATAAAACGCCCCTCAGCGTGATTTGTGTTTGCTCATTTAACCTCTGCTTTTTCGAAAGTTTCGGTCAAAGGTGGGGCAATCGCAAAATACGTTCGCCATCGTATATCACAAATTACGCAGAACTGCGCATTGGAACCAGATTTATGGTAATCGTCTCTGCTTATTTAAAATTGAGGCAGCATATCCTATTAAGATTCGTGCGAGTGCTTGGCTTCGCCGATTGAGCCTTTCAAACATTTTATGTTTATGTAAAGAAGAAATTTTTTAGCCGGTCCCGGGAAAAGCGAGGGCAAACTACCTCACTCCTCATATTGCCTAGTCATCCTCAATTCTTATCCATAAGTTGACCATATCATATCTAGCTTGCCATATCTCATCGCTAGAACGGGACAAAGTTTCGTGAGATTTTGCCATTAATTCAATTCAGATTTAATTGGAAATAATTCCTGATTTTTTGTTAATTAAAACGTGGTCTTACCCAGAGATAAATTCAGTAGTTCCTGCACCCAACAAGCTATGAAGTACTTGGGATTTATAATATTTGAAGGTATACCACAGTCATTTTTGGAAACTATCGTCTTTTACAGCAACCTGTAGATTATTTATAAAAGTTAACTATCCTTATGAAAATAAAATCTGCCATTAGAATTTTTTACTATTACGTAATTTCAAGTGTTATATGTTATTGAACCCCTTCACTTTGTCTGTGGCCAATTTTTTTATTTTAGTTATATTGGATATCGCAGTGACAGTTCACGGCAAAGCCTTTAACAAGACAAAGTACATTTTTCGCAATATGAACGGGATGAAAGGCCCAGAAACGGCATTGTCGCAAATCGCGAAACGAAACGTATGTCTACCCACCTATCCTAAGGTTTTGAAGTCTAATGGTGGAGGGGCTTAAGAACCAACTAGAATTTGCACTATACGCTGTCGAGGTGCTATAGAAATGCCAAAGAGATTATGATCTACCTATGTAAGGATAAGCAGAAGAGAGAAATAGCGACACGACTGGGACTCGAACCCAGGTCATTCATTTTCTAGGAAAGTATTTTAACCGAAAAACTACTCCCCATTTCTCTTCCACTCTGTTAACGGGACGTATAGTAGTTAAGTGGTTAGAATACTGGCCCCAAAAGTGGGAGACCTGAGTACGAGTCCCAGTCATAACACTATTTTTCACTTATGTTTGTCCTTGGGTTTTTAAGGACAGAACTCTTTCTGTTTATCCTTTGGTTCGAATCTCCTCATGCTAAGTAAAACACCTTTCCCTCATTCTACCTATATTACCTTAATATATTCAGAGTCACATCGAAATATGGCAGCATAAGGTTGAAATTTACCTTATTTCAGAGGGAATTTTAAATTTAAAATTTCCCTCGTAAATTAATAACAAAATATATAAAAAATTAATATTTACAACCAAGACTATGTGGAACACAACACACATACTGAAAGAAAGACTACTTAGCAATTTCCATAGCAGGTTTTTATTCGACCAGTTTCGTCAACGAGTTGACACAACATCCTGAAGATGTCAACTCGTTGACGAAACTAGTCGAATCAAACCCTACTGTGGAAATTAGTATTCTTTTTCTCGATATCAACACAATGTATTAATAGATTAAATAAACATACAACTAAGAACTAGGTCATTTTGAAAGCTAATTTTAAAAATATTCGAACATTAATCAGTCAGGAAATACTCACTGGAATAAAATGTTAAAATATTCCGATCAAATTTTCATACATTTGTGAGTTGGAAGAAGTCGAAGAGTAGCGATGAAAGCGTCTCAATCGGCCCTGAAAGTCTCAAAGGTTGGCTGGGAATCTAGTATTTATTTAGAACGTAAGAACAGTATTTGTTACAACTAACTAAACCGTTGGTTCGGAGTAATTTTTCTTTGTGATGCAGGTCGTAATCTCTCTCCCGTGCGTATTCTTTTTCAGCCGAGATTTAACCTTTGGCAAGGACGACGTCCCCCTCTAAATCAATCGTTTAAACCCTTTTTCGAAGCGGGCTGAGGTAAGAAAAGCTGAGTAAAAAACGCTTGTGTCCTGGTGGGGCTTGATAAGGAGCAGCGCTTTGACGAAAAGGGCATAAAAATCTGCGCAGGGCTGATTTAAGGGCCACGGGAGAAACGAAGCGAGCCGAAAGTTGAAGGGCAAAGGGATGGAAAAAGTGAGAGACTCTGATTAGAGCGAAAACCGCCCCGAGTTCCCCAAAACGTTCCCTGATTAAAACAAACATTGTCCTGTTAATAACAAATGCTTCCCTCTTCTAATTAACACCCCCCTTAAAAGCGGTGAGTTGTTGGAGTTCCCGGATTCCTGCTTCGATTGGTAACGTGATACACTTTGGCGACCTTTAGCCCCTGCTTTTGTCACCGTTGTGATCCCAACGCCCGGAGGCTTTCTCCGGCATCGCCTAAGTAAAACAACCGAAGGGAACGGAGGATTGGAAGAGAAAGGGATTTGTATACAGATGGACCGCGCGATAATCAGGGGAGTGAACGTTTCGAAGTTGTTACGCCAGCTGTACTTATCTTGCTCCCATCAAATTAGTTCATATGTAGAATTAATACCATGTGATCTGCCTAAATTCAAAAATGTTTGAAACGTAAATCTTTTCGCTGTGGCAATTGGTTTACACGAACAGGAAATATTGATTGAACAGTGTGTAGCACTGGTCCTTGCCGTCTTCTATAAAGTATGTTCATTCGTTTAAAGCTAAATGGTCAACATGAAACACATTTAATGATCCATGTGAAAATATACCCATAAAATTCCTAGTATTACAGGAAACAGCATTTTTATGGTAAGATTACAATTCACATAAACATTATAATTCTCCATTTTAAACGGCATTTACATCTTTTCATAAATGTTACAATTGTTTCATAAAGAACTGACTTTAAGTGATTAAATTTTTCCAGTTCACTGGTTAAAAGATTAATCATTTAAAAATCTAAGCTGATTATGTATTTTATGTAAGAAACAAAGTATCTAAGGAACTCAGAGTGGCAGCTTGTTTCAGAAAGGGACGTCAAAGGGACAATTCAAACGCGCGATACGCACAATGCTTTGGTCTCCAGATTTCTACATAACAGATTTCCTCTGTGCTTTAAATTGCAACGTCTAAGACTTAATTTGTTGAGTGAATAGAAGGTATGGGGTACTTGACAAGAAATAACGTGAGGTGTTAAGAGAGAGGTTTTAGCGCAAATGAACCTTCCTTGAGTCGAGAGAAAATGTAGCATCAATTGTTAAGTTAAGCTAGGTATGAATAATATCGCTGTTTCAGGGAGATTGAAAAATAGCCATGATTCAAAAGACTTGTACGACATCCAAGCAAAAAAGTAGACTATGCACATGAAACTCGATGTAAATACGTAAGGTAGTTGGCAAAACGAATAAATTCGATAGTGGATAAGCGTATAGCAATGTGTTTTTGTCGAACCTTCGGAAAAAAATATAACAGGATGCGAGTTAACGGATTTAATTTAAAAATCAAACGCTATATAATATGGTTTCGAGACAGTTTTGTATTAAGCTCAAAATTTCCCAGAATGAGCCAATATTTTCTCCGCCTTACAACGAAACTATTGAAGCGATAAATTAAAGGTGCAAGAGCGAACCTTAAAAATGTTTCAATGAATGTGGAGGTTGATATCTCCATCACAAAAATTTTCATGCACTGAGAGTAAAAACATTACAGATAGGTTTCTGTGATGCATGACAGCGGATTATTGCATTCTGATGCAGATTGGATGCCCATAACGACCGTAGGTGATTGATGAATCCATGATTTGAAAGTGATTGCCGACGCTACTGTTTATTACACATGGAGTATGATGCCTCAGGCCTTCAAAGGTAAAGTATTTAAATCGTTTCTAATACTGATATCAGCGGTCTAAATATATTTATTAGTTATGTAGAAGTGGTTTTAAGGTGCTTCGACAACTGAGGTCATTTTGAAGTATTTTCTGGTTTTAATTATATTCTCTCATTTTATTGTTCTTGCATAGTAAAACTCAAATTCAGTTTACGACCGGTTATAAGTGGGTATAAAATGAATGTATACTGCAATGTAATATTATAATGAATGAATAAATGCTTCGAACCTAAATCCGTTAAAAAGTTAAAAGATCCTCTAGGTTAAAATCTTCATTTTAAAATAAAGTATATAAATAAATAGATAGTTAGAAAGATACTTGGAATTATTAAAATATAAGGTGAAGGAAACTTAATTCATTATTGATGAGTAAGTAAACTCCATGTGAAATTCTCACGGGATTTTCATTCATATTAATGTAGAATTCCTACGACAATTCTCTTTTGATATCAGACATAATTCTTATCTATGGTAGCATATTCATACCGTGTATTTTAGTTAAAACATTACTAATTAATAATGATAATAATGAAGAAGATGATGATATAAATAATGTGACTTAATTTGGGCGAGACTGAGGCTATCAAGTCTCTTCGTACATCTAAACCTTCGTCATATTAAACTTATAAGAGATAGCTCGAAAAAGTGCAAAGAAGAAAACTACTTTGTGAGTATAAAAATCTAAATTTGCACTTAGGAAAAAATACACCACAGCAAGAAACACCCACGAGAGGTAGAGTATGTAAAAACCTGCAAAACCTTCTGAAAGCTAACTAAAAATTAAGGAAAGACTGTTTAAATCACACCTGAAAAGCAAAGGAAAATTGGGCAGACACATTATTTCATAGACATAATAGCTAAAAGCAAATTTTCATAAAACGATGTTAAAAAAATACGGATACACTCGCATGACTATTCATTAAAATATACTAGAATTCAAAGAGCTACTGTGTGTTGGACATTCTATGTAATATGGGTTACAGTTATGACACCCAAAGGAAAAAAATTAAGATCCGTTTATGACGTAAAGTCCGCTTGATTCATGAGAAGAGATTGAAAGAACGTGAATTTTCTTCACGAGTTGCTAAGATGTTTGACGCGTCACCCTTCGTAAATGTTACGTTGAAGTCGTTGACACATCCGCTAAATTTACTTCACGCATGCTTTTCTCATCCTCAATGATACATCACGCACATTAAACTTAGATTTTAATCGGGGAAGATGTTTCATGAGAAAAAAACATCCAAAATTACTGCACGTGCTAAATTTCTTTATAAAGTTCTTCTTCTAAGTTCTTCATCCACTGGTGCATCAACGCAACCAGTCTTCCATAAGAAGACCGCAGATTTGAAGAACCGCCTCTTATTTTCTCTAAAAGACTCTCATCGGATGGAACTGCGGCAGATTTTAATTAAGAGGACGGAAAAATGCGGGTTTCAGTTTCATTTTGTGTCTGAAATGCTCCCGAATTATGCTTAATGCGGATTTAAATCGTACCTTTAGACATTAGGATCTAGAATGTACTTTTCCTGGAAAAGAAATTAGGGAGTCTTGTGGGTCCTTTTATCCAATTGGGTTCATAAATTTCCAAATCTCTGAGGAAGAGTTGTTATCATAGCGATCATAGGTTTCCTCTGGTATTATGGGATAAAATTCTTTCAACGGTTGTCGACCATTCACATTGTTTTTCTAAACGAATCAGAAGAATTATTTCAGCCATCTCACTGCATTTGCACTTATCGGTAGAAACATTAATACAAAGGTTATAAAACGGCACCCACTTCGTCCAATGGTAACGCCTCTTTCTTTGGAGAAAGAGGTCCCGGATTGAATCCCAGTGGTAGTTCAACTTTTTCAAAATTGAATGGCATACGGAAGTAAAACTGGCTGAAAAATTAGTAAACTGGCAATTTCGTCATGTTTAAAAGACCCTAAATACATCGCCAAAATTATCTTCATAGGACAGTTGATTATTTAAAGTTTAAATAGCACTAATGAACGTAGGGCAGATTTCGAGCCTCGCTGACAGTTTTCCCTAGACCATATGTTCTATATAATTTGTCAGCCTGTTCAAAGTTCATAATGTTGTGCTATGATTTACTCAGCATAGCTATAGCTTCATAAAGCAACAGTTGGTCAAAAATCATAGGAAAATTAAATTTCCATAAACACAGTCATGTCTGGTGGAAATGAATAATTTCTTAATGACAATTTGTAGCTTACCCCTTATCCACATATAAAGTTTAAAGTTTGTCAATATTGTATCTAAATGTAGATTCGACAATTACCATTGTGTTTCTCTGACGGAAGGACTTCTGATTCTGATTTTCGCACCCAAAATTTAAGGAAAAAATTTCCTCCAATTCTTTTCTCTACCCTATTTCCAATACTAACTCTAAATTGAAATTCTGCGCTCCCCGCCCGACTATTGATTACCAACACTTTTTTCGTCTTTTTCTTTTAATACTCTTCGAAATAAAGGAGAGATCCCCTAAGAAATGCAATTCATCCCGTTTTTTGCCAGATAATCTCATTTACATTTACACATTTACATTTAC
This sequence comes from Ladona fulva, assembly GCA_000376725.2. NCBI lineage: Eukaryota > Metazoa > Arthropoda > Insecta > Odonata > Libellulidae > Ladona > Ladona fulva. Next base: position 489,992 of record KZ308414.1, read on the forward strand.
ACATTTACATTTAAACCCTACACGCCGCCAGTGACGCGTGGTAGGGAGATCTTCCCTTCTAGCCCCCACGTACCATCAAATAGATATTATGTAAACTAGATGCCCTTTCCGTAAAAAAATGACGGGAAATTCTACCGAGGAAGTAATTTTTATATTGCCTTTTCTCATTTATAATATAAATATCGTAGTTTAATAAATGATCAAAACCTTGACATTAAAAAAAATATTATAACGTCACATTACATAAATGTAGCATAGTGACATTATAATACAAGTTGATAGGCTATGAGGAAAGGGAAAATTCCAATTGAAAATATACGATATACATTTACTCGTTTATAATTGAATCTACTAATTCGGCCTCGAATTTGTGGTAGTTCTCCATTATAAATAATAAAGAAATAAAGGAACTATGGTCATCCAATAAAATATGATTGTAGTAACGGTAGAAGTTTTCTTTTTTATATAATTCCAAATTATTATTATGATTTTCACAATTTGGTATGAATATCCGAGGGAAAATTATTAATCTCCACTAACGTATCTTCCTTTTTACACTATTCTCGATTTATGGAATTTATCCATATTTAAACTCTATGAAAACAATATCTGCACCGAAAATTAACTTTTCACGTATTTTTATAGGAGTTACTGATATATGTGATGATGTTGTTAATTGATGTTATAAGTCACTTATAACTGATGTTATAAATTCACAATGATGTAAACGACAGGGATTATTACGGTGGATGAATCGGAGCACGGCGGCGCGCACACCGACAACAGGGTTCTTCTGGATGTTTCATGTCCTCGTTTCTCTGTTGGCCAGCGGTCGTACTCCCTAGCCTCGTGACCGAAAAATAAACCACGCGGTTTGGAAATGGCCGCTTCAGAACGTGTCGAATGGGGCGGGGTGCGATCTAATGGGGTAGGGCGTTCGAGAGAATCGAAACAGGCACGGCGTAGAAGGAAATGGATTTAGGTAATAACGAGGGCCCGGCAGAATGCCTGCGGGCATGGGAGATAACATTGTCCCTTCAGCATAGGAAGAGAACGAGGTCGAAGCCGGACGAGAGAGTGGGTGATGCACCGTTTTTCGCAGCCCGATCCCTTTTTGTTACTCCATTATTCATTTGAGACCTAAACCTTTTTTCTCTTCGTATTTTATGGTTTTGCTGCGGGCGTCGAATCGGTTCCAGTACGTTTCTCTGTGGAGTCGAAAGGATGGGCATCTAGAGACGGCCGTAATTATTTGCAATGCGATGTTTGCGCAAACGTTTGGCGCGTCATTTTGATCGAAGGTTTAATTAAAATCTGCGCGAGGAGTCGGTGAGATTAAGGACGGATTTATTTATCGAATTAACCGGGCCTTGTTTGGTTATGAAATTAGATTTTCCGAAAGCATGGTTTAGGCGCGTGAAATATTGCTTGCTGTTGAATCGACGCCGTTGGCTGGATGCAAGGAAATCTAGATTCCTTACGTCATTTTTATGAACCTATACTTTATAAATATGCGCGCGTGGCGACCATGTGTTACTTTATCTAGTCTCCAATGAGCTTCCTGCTTCTTTAATACATGGTGCCAACGTCGATTCATTATAAACATGGGAGATGTCCTGGCTATAAATTTAATGACCAAGTCATCATCATCGATTACTAAAGGCAGTGCCTTGTCGCAGTAGCCACGTCTTTCTTTTCATTGATGCTTCCTTAAGGCTAGCATACGATGTCAAATCCATCTCCTCCATGTTCTTGAAGAAAGAAGCTCTGGGACATCCTTTTGGTTTCTTTCCTACAACTTTTCCTTCAATCATGTTTGTTAGGTATTGGTTATGCCTCAGTACATGCCCAATCAGTTTAGCCCTTCTTTTTCCTATCGTCTTTATAATCGATATATTTTCTTTCACTTCTTCTAAAACTTTTTCATTACTTTTTCTTTCTACCCAGCTTATTTTCGTTAGTTTCCTCCAAATCTAAATTTCCGTTGCCTCAAACTTAATTTTTCCGCCTATTTTTTGAGGAACTATGTATAGAATAATAAGGAAACGCTAATATTTTATGTTGACCTTAACGCTCTTTTGAGTAATGAAACAGTAGAGTGTTAGTCTGTTTTGCTTAGTCTTTTACAAACCAATTTCTACTTTACCGAACATTATTAAAAAATATCGGAATCCTGTTTTTCTAATTATTATATTCTGTTACTGTATACATAAGTATCGTAGAAATTCTTTCTGTTATATATTAAGATATTTAAATTACATATTGAACTCTAGTGTCATTCTTTTATTATGGTAACACGATGCTAATTCATTAATTTCAGACAATCATTGTAGTAATAAAACTGCTGAGTGGCAGACTTTCCTTATTACTTAACCTTCTGAACACCTAAATTCCTTGACGTATTATAATAACCAAGAGACAAGGAGAATTCCTAGTAGTAATATCCTTAAAAGCGGTCCGACAGCTAAGGTCGTTTTTCATATATGAGCTCCCACCGGGTATTGAACTTCAACAAAAGAAGAACACGCAGCCTGCTTGGCTATCCGAGAGCAGTAAATCATTAGATTATTATCTTAAATGTTATTAATAGTACGTAAAAAGCTCATACAGGATTCGCTTTTCAATTAAAATCCTCCACGTGATTCCGCAATGGCATAAATTACAAAAATTCTGAATAAAGGGACTGTTTTGGAAACAATGACGTTATACGCTGCAAAGATGCTTGCTAATATTTGAGAAGAAATTATTGATAAAGATTTTGCAATTTTCCGTTTTATTCAAATCTTCAAAATTTCACTGACAAATTTCAACTGAAATTATTTGTTACTCATCCATTTCTGAAGCGTCTTTTATTGCTCAAAGTTTGCAATATTTTACTATTTTTAAGATGAGCTTTCTCCTAAATGTAAAACATTATGATCACCAATGAATTTACAGCACTGCTAAATTCCCACGCGTTAAAACGAATATACGCTATGATTAACACAAGAAGAGGAACCAATGGTAATAGGAAATAGATAAGTGCTGGTAATCCGATTGTAGATATGATAGTATAACTTACCTCTTTACGTATGAAACAAACCACCTAACAGCGTTTAGTAATAGTAATTAGTAACTGGCATCAAAACATTCCTGAACACCTAAATTTCTTGACGTATTATCATCAATAAATTTTGGTGCGTAATTCTACCAGTCCTAGTTAAAGTTGTCCTTAAATTAGAACTACATAAATTTATGCGGCAAATAATCAGTTTTAAAATTGCACCCTCCAATAAACATCTTACTATTATAACTCATATTTGTTCTAGAATCTTTTTTTGATTGTATTTTTTCCAATATTAAAGGTCTCTCTCGCGATTTCACTAGTTTTAAACTTCAAAAAAAAATTATTGAGGTTAAAGGGCACCACAAATCTGGTGAAAAAACTACAGGTCAATGTAACAATCTTGGGATAGCTCTTCTGGTTCCTCTGAGTCGCCATTTAGTGCAGGATTTCCTTGCCTTACCAGTTTCCTTTGTCCTCACTGTAAAGATACTGAATATGAGGTGTATAAACATATGCCCTCAGGGACTAATTTGTGCTAATTGCTGCACTGTAGAGCTAGTGTACGACCTCAAAATGTATCCAGCTCTGGAGGGCGTAGATATGGCCTTTTGAAATGAGCTGGAAACTATTACAGCGTGCCGTTTTGTGTTCTTATTTCTGCGCACACTACGATCCTTTGTCTTTACGGCGTTTGAATGTCTGCGGAACAACCGCGCGTGGAAATTAGATTCGAGCAATGTAAACCACGCAATTTAAACAGCAAAATTTGCGTTTTAGGTAGTAATATTGTGTTTTTGCAATATATTTTGAAATCATAAATGATTCTCGTTCTTTCAGAGGGAAGAAAAGGAAGTGATCGCATGGATCTTGATACTCTTGCGTAACAACTTTCAACTCTCCCATGATAAAAGGAGCATCTTTAACCCTTAATCAGTTGCTTGGAGCAAATATGACCCAAGGATGTTTTATCTATTAGGAACAAAAACTTTATATATACTTCACACGTTTTTGGAGTATATAAGTTTCATAGTTTTAATCTGAGCATCTCGTCAATTTCTGTAAAAGCATAGTATTCATCTCAGTAAGTGTAATAAAATGTACCTACTTTAATTTTATATAGAAATTTAGGAAACTATTTACAGAATGAAAATTAAATATTTTTAATATGACTGTATAAAGTCAACAGTAACTCTATACCAGGAATAGCATCAATACCATACCTCGCCCACCAACAGTAAAGGGTAAAATGTCTGACTGAAAACAGGTTTACGCGCTTCTTAAATGCTCCAGGAGGCTTATTGGGAATCTTTAAAAGATGTAAGATTTTAACAAAGGATTAATTTACAAAATAAGTTTAGAAAAAGTACGTTTACATCTCTCGCATAGTTGCGAGAGGCCATCCTGCTTTCGTTTATTGTTGGCTCTGTTCACATGGAGAGGGATGTTTAATTAATCCCCAAAACTACCTTGGCTACGCCTCTGACATAGACAACACGTTATATTAAGAAAGATCGCAAAACTAAAACAACCTGTCTTAACTGTAGTAAGTTTATTTGCCAGGAACACTGTTGTTCCATTTGTGTTAATTGTTTTGATAGGGCAGTTTTTCAGGAAAAGGTGACTTCAGGTGAAGATTCAAATTAATTTCTTTTTTGAAAGACGATTTGATAATAAATTTTTTTTAAATAAAATTTTCTGAAAATGTTTAATTATATTTTTATTAATAACAGTACTAACCATTAATATACCATTATCGCCAAAAATTAAAAATCTATTCATTAAATTTTGTGACAATTTTCGCCTTTGGAAGATGTTGGGTCGATTCCACCCAACGCGAGTACTGATGTGACAATTTGGGATGCGAGTACTCAAGGGTTAAATAGCAGCCGAAATAATGATACAAATATAGAATTTAAGTTGAAGAATTCAGGAATTGCCCATGTACCTGTTTAACTTGTACTATTAACAATGGTAGCAATTTATGAAAGTGCATTGACAGCTGAGATAATTTCCCTTGTGAGTCCCGGGATTGAACCCGGGACCGATTTCACCGAATGCAAGCGCTACCCACGTGGCTAAAATTATACTTTTAAAATTAATTTCAAATGTGTTTCTCTTGAAACTAGATCTGAAGCTAGACTGTTTTAAACCCCTTCCATTTTAAAGCCGACTATTTGTCTGTAAAGTATTAAGCCCGAAGGCCGGTTGGGACCTCATCCCCTCTACTATCAGCTAAGATGAGCCAGGAGAGGGGAAATGAGGCTTACTAAGCAAGATGACGGGTGAGGTAGTATTTTTGAATCCAACAAGGGCCCATTGATGGATTGAAACTCGAGATGTATACGAGGAAGATGCAAAAGGCGACGATTGAATCACCTCCGACCGACACCCCAGAACTGCCATTTAAATCATCCCTTGATTCTAGCCTCTGTATCATATAATGTCTACGAGTTCCAATTTGGAAGAAAAACAATTGCGCGACACTCGAGACCGAATGAGCATTCCTAGGGAATGTCTCAATCGGGCGGAATGGCGTGGGAGAGGGAGGAGTTTGCCTCACAATATCTAATATACGACAGCCCTTGAGTCATATTGGCTGGACTCCGAGGCTCAAACTTTATGGGAGAACGTATCCCACTAACGGATTGGTTTCGGATCTTCCCCGCCCCTTTCTCAATCTTCCCCCCTCTCTTTTGGATGTGGTAGCTAATCCGAAAAGATATCCAAACTAAGTTAGCGGGGGAGAGCGCTAACGAGTTCTGCAGAGTTCTGCAGTCTCCCGCGACTGCCACAAATCGCAGGGACACACTGCGTGTTTCGGCGCAGGTGCGAAAAAAGAAAGCCTCTTCCCTTAACCAACCCCTTAGGCCTCTTTGGTTATAGGTTTCCGACCTTCTCCTCTCCTCCATCGAGCTCTGCAACGCCGATAACCCGATTCTCCGTTGCGATTAAGGTGACCCTGAAGTTCTTGGATGCATGAATTGAGCCATGAATTTCCTCCGTGGTAAAAGCTGAGAAAACTTTTAATAAGATGTGCCGCAGGAAACAAATTTTTGCAGAAATCTTCCGGAAACAGATTCAGTAAAAATTAGCGTGGCTTCACTTTGATCGGGGAAATTTCAAGTAAGGGAGAGTTGAATATAAAAATTTAATCGTTTCTTTCAAATATAAGTAAAATCATAAATTATCCCTTAATTGAATATTAGTTGAATTAAAATAAGTTGAGTTAATTAGCTCAAGGAAAAGGGTGATAGGTGATTTTGCTCGTAAAGGTGTGCGCTAAGAAAAAATCCTAAGGAAAAACGGAAATGAAAAAAGTCTGATAAGACCCGGACTCGAACCCGAGACTTCCGCTTTCCGGATAACTGCTCTAACTATTAAGCTTTCCGGATAACTGCTCTAACTATTAAGCTATCTCGCCAAAGCACAGTTCTGACAAGGTAGCTCAATTGGTCGAATAGTTCCTGGAAATCAGGAGACCCAGGTTCGGCTCCCGGTCCTATCGAATATTTCCATGCCCGTTCTTCTTTGGGATTTTTTAGAAGTTAACAACTCATGGTCTTAATTTCATTATTTCAGTTAATAGTTAATTCAGTTAGGTAGTTAATTTCATCATTTTAATATGGTAGAAGATCCTGGAAAGAGTACAACTTACGTCGAAAACTAAGGTCCAGCGAAACTTCGAGATTCGATTGTATTTCGAATTGACGGCATGGATTTGGCTTTAACTGGAGACTAGGGGTTCCATTCGAAAATTTCGGATCGCCGGCAAACGCACTTTTAATCGTGATTAAATTTGACAACTTATGATTCTAATATAAACTAAATTAAATCTTCCTTTAAAGACTATACCTTTCTACCCTACCATTAATCAAGTAATTCTTCCTGCTTACATTGGAATTTTAAATTTCAGGCGAAATATGCGCAGCAAGGAGTCGTTAAATACTCGTATTATTGACTTTTATGTACCCTCTTCGTCCAACTTTAATATTACCTCCACATGACTGGGAAATTCATTATATATCACTTAAGCTGCACATATGAAAAGAAAAATGAAACGAAATTATTTAATGGTAGTGAATCAATCTTAGAATCTTAATCTTAGAATATAATAATTTCAAGACATTTATTTGCGTATTTGGGAATAGAATGTCATGTTTTAGATTTATGGGTATCAGAGTTCTCAAAATAACCCAAATTGCTTGCCTTTACTTTCTTACAGGATGATGTCTTTCATCATTATAACATTTTGTGTGGCTGCTGACAGCGGCACAAGAGAGCTAAGAGGCTTACAGGAGAGATATCTACCGACTTTAAGCTGATTGCGACCTTCCCCACCGATCACTGCTGCTTTTTTTCACTTTTTGGCACTTATTAAGGTTTTCATATCATTTCTCCAGTCTCTTTCATAACACCAAGACAATCCAAAATGAAAATCTTTTCTTTTAGTTCATTTAGCAAATGAGTTCGTTTGAAATAAACAATTTCAAAGTTGGTCAGTTTGATTTTACGCAGATTGCCACTCAAGAGCCTCCTGATTGCTTTGTAGTCGATCTAAAGGTTATATGGGATTGTATCTGACTATAATTTGTGAAATGGTAGTAAGTCTGAAGGGNTAATAACATAAAGTAAAAAATTCGCGGAAAACAGCCCAGAAAGATCAAAATAATGCAGCTTCTAAAAAAATAAGGAATTTTTAAGTTTTTAATGAAGAATGATACGCAGATAATCAAAAGTAAAGAAAAATAATTCTAATTTATTTTTCTGTAACAATTCAATATTCTTATTAGCTTATTTTTGACAGAATATCCAAAATACTGGTAAGATTATTCATCTCAGGATAATGTCATATAATAAATCCCTTACTTTTTCTCTTGTGCTTTTCTTTACTCGTGACGCACACCAATACCAAAACCAACGCCATTAAAGTTTAAAAGTAGATATTTTTGCCTTTCCACGATTTCCTGCCTTCATAAAATCAAATAACGAACTTTGTAGAAAATAATAAGGAGATTCATACAGTGCTCAACTTATTATATAAGTTATATTGCGATATCTGTATTGCTTCCTTTCTGATGCATTTTAATTGAGGTGGGACAATACGCACGTGTGACCTACTTTAGGAAAGAAGCATATACATGTATAACAAAGAGCATTCTTACTCTTGAGCTACAAATAAATCCCTAAGAATGACATACTTTAATAAGTTACTGTTTATGTTAGTACATAAAGTTTAACTTAGATGGCAGAATCTTACCTGTTTTTTCAATTTGTTAACGATAGCATCACAGGGCGTTGGCTCAGCGTATCCGTTCTGAAAGAAAAGAGATATTACCGTCATTCAATTATAACAAACTAACTTACTAACTAACTAACGAAGACAAATGAACATTTTAGTTATAGAGATTAAAACTGACTTTAACGCGACAAAGACATGGAGCTTTCCAAGCTAAACAGAACAGGAAAATGTATTTTTTCGAAATCTCATTCATTACATGAATGTACGTTTAATTAAAAATATTTCGTAATACACCTAACACCTATCAGTCTTTTGTAATATAATACAGGGGATCAATCATTAATTGACTTTGGCATGCAATTCGTAATATTTAAACCAATATATATATATATATATATCCATATGGCCCCAAAGAAATCTTCAAGGTTAAATATCATAAAAGAGCACAAATTATGGTGCGTATTGTAATAGGAATATTTCCTATCATGGAGAGAAACAGATAATCCCAATTACTAATGTTTCTCAAGTAATTATACGAATTCATGTTGCTATTGGGAAGAGATGTATAATCTAAGAGTAGAGGTGCAGTGCCAATTGAGTATATTGCTCTCTTTTTCTGGCAATGAACATTCCTTTTGACCCTTTACGTACGGGATAGTGTAACCTTTCAACTTATTCTTAACAATTAAAATAGATCAAAATAGACTATATTGACCAAAGATGGTATTGATGGTGGATTGAGGTGAGTAGGTCTAGGAGGGCCTCCCTTCCACCAAACCTCAATTTCGTTGTTACATTTTAAAATTTTAATAAAAAAGAGAAAGAGTAGGGTGTTGGAAAAAAATCTTCACAACTAAAGCTTGAATAACTAAAAACTCATACTACGAAAAACACACACAGCGAAGATGGATATAATTCTCATGAAAATACAAAATATGATACAAACTTTTCGAGATGGCAAATTAAAAGGAAATAAAATTTCAAACAAAGTCAATAGATATTAATCATTGAAAAGTCAGAAAAGGAGTACAGTGATATCTCGACATGTAAACCGGTCTATATAAGACATTTTTGCTGCAAGAATCTTTTTAAATCCATTGTGACCTCTAGATGCAAACTTCTATATCGAATATCGTGGCACGATCCGACAAACAGAAAAGAAATAATGGAAAACTGGGGTTTGAGGTACAAAATTTTCGAGTTCCGAACTTCGAACTGGAACGAATAAAGTTCGTAAGTCGAGGTACCACTCTAGTAAAAGCGCAAATCACGTGAAATTTAAACAATAAAACTACATTGTTTTCAATGGAAGAGCAAAATATTGTCCGAAATATAAATTATCCGCTAAAGATAACAGTAAAATATATAACGTAAATATTTTCACAGGAAAATGGGTAAGGGTGACTTTGCGCAAGATGGTGCGCACCCAGGAAAAATCCCAAGGAAAGAATGGACTTGCCCACAATGTATCCCGAATGGCTTGGAGAAATGTTCTGCTGGGATAGCTCAACGGACAGAGCACCCGACCGGCAATTGGGAGACCCGGATTCGATTACCGGTCCCGTCAGACTTTTTTCAAGTCCGTTCTTCCTTGGGATAAATTTGATAACTTATGATTCTAATAAAAACAAAATTAAATCCTCCTTTAAAGACTATAACTTTCTACCCTGCCATTAATCAAGTAATTTTTCCTGCTTACATTGGAATTTTAAATTTCAGGCGAAATATGCGCAGCAAGGAGTTGTTAAATACTCGTATTATTGACTTCTATGTACCCTCTTCATCCAGCTTTAATATTACCTCCACATGACTGGGAAATTGATTATATATCACTTAAGCTGCAAATATGATAAGGAAAATGAAACGAAACTATTTAATGGTAGTGACTCAATCTTAGAATCTTAATCTTAGAATATAATAATTTCAAGACATTTATTTGCGTATTTGGGAATAGAATGTCATGTTTTAGATTTATGGGTATCAGAGTTCTCAAAATAGCCCAAATTGCTTGCCTTTACTTTCTTACAAGATGACGTCTTTCATCATTATAACATTTTGTGTGGCTGACAGCGGCACAAGAGAGCTAAGAGGCTTACAGGAGAGATATCTACCGACTTTAAGCTGATTGAGACCTTCCCCACCGATCACTGCTGCTTTTTTTCACTTTTTGGCACTTATTAAGGTTTTCATATCATTTCTCCAGTCTCTTTCATAACACCAAGACAATCCAAAATGAAAATCTTTTCTTTTAGTTCATTTAGCAAATGAGTTCGTTTGAAATAAACAATTTCAAAGTTGGTCAGTTTGATTTTACGCAGATTGCCACTCAAGAGCCTCCTGATTGCTTTGTAGTCGATCTAAAGGTTATATGGGATTGTATCTGACTATAATTTGTGAAATGGTAGTAAGTCTGAAGGGAATTATTTTGTGAAATGTGAAATTTTCTGAATGTGAAGTATTTTGTGAAATGGTAGCTTATATAATTGTTTAGTGAAATAGTAGTTTATCTTGTATTTTTTACCACCGGACATTTGTACTTATAATAATAATAATAAATAATGTACGGCCTGACGGTGCATAAATGTGGCCTGATTTTTCTGGTTGTCGAAATGTTTTCCGCATTTACAGAGATAACTATTAGACATCTCAACAGAATCATTCACAGAAATCAATTCAGCTTACAGGACTTAATCATAATGGGAATAGAGGGAGCAAGCAGAAGCAAAGCCAAAACACTAAGCGTGATGGCAAAGAAGATTTTAATGATGGACGTTAATGAAACCTTTTGAAAGCCCGGGAAACATAACTTCTATCTCTTAAAGCACTCCCTCGGTTCTCTTCGCGCTTCATTGTGTAGTACACAATGAAAGCATACAGAACGATAAGGAAACGAACTGAATCTTTGTTCCCTAACAACTGTTGTATTCATTCCTTTCGGATAGTGATTTAACCGATACGTACGTAGCAACCGAAGCTCCGGGCAGAACTGACGTCTGATGAGTAGCAGAGCTTGCCTGAAATACCCTTTGTTCGACCGTTGTTCTGAAATCCCTAATCAATGCAACCCTCAAATCTCAGGTTTTGGAGAGTCAAAAGCTATTAATTTGAATCCTACGGCAGAAACGGTTCGGGGCGATATAACGCTGCTTCGCGAGATTTCAGAAACTACTCTGCGTTTGTCACGTGGGATGAGCGAGATGGTTGTTTCAAGGGAGGAAAGAGAGAGTGAGGATGAAAGGGCAGAAAGCAAAAGCCGACAAAGACATAATCCGCGCCCGCTTTCGGGATGTGAGGAAGGGCAAATCCTCAAGCAACAAAGCTCTGGTTGTTCTCAGCTTAGCTACGTCCATAATCCTCTAGGTTTGCCAAAAGTATCTCAGGGAATACGTTTCCTTTCCTTGAATGCTTTGGTTCCCTTCTCGAAAAACGTTTGGAATTACTAAATATTGGTAAGAGATTATTCGATTCTTTAAAGGAATGAGCAGAACCTTGATGAACGAATTTAAAAATAAAGTGAATAAGAAAATTAAGGTGAAGCCAGAGCTAAAGAGGGCATGCTCAAGTCTTTGGATTAGGGAAATTAAATTTGCGTCTTCAATTCATTGTGAGTTTCTATTAAAGGGTGATAAAGATGAAAATACATAGCAGTGGAAATTAATTTATTCCAAAAATGAAGAATATTCATATAGAAAGGTAGATTTTTTCGGAAATGGGTACTTGATTGATGTACTTGTATTTTTTCAGTGTTTGGAAGGCAACGCCGCTATACGAGACAACTCTAGGGGCCAGGAAGGAGATTTTTACTGACAAAACAATTCCCAAGGAGAAACGGACATGAAAAAAGTTTGACGGAACCGAGACTCGAACCCGGGTCCCCAATTGCCGGTCGGTTGCTCTACCCATTGAGCTATTCCACCAGAACAATTCTCCGTGCCGTTTGGGAGACTTTGTACGTATTGGGGACATGACTGAGATGCCAACCCAGGTACCCCTCTTACTGGGCAGGTATTTTAAGAATTTTTTCTATTCTGTTCTAGAATATCTGCCGGAAAGTGGAAGAACTTGGTTCGAGTTCCAATCATGTCGCTAATTTTTACACCTGTTTATCCTTATTATTGAGCCGCACGGCTTTTCCGTGCTAAGTAATTTCCCTTCTCAACATCATTGAGAAATATTCTCGTAAAAAGCATTGCAGCAAATAAAAGACACCGTATTATTATTCTCGTAAATTCACAATGCGAATCGCCAATGATCCTGAGTCACTGCTTGATGTATTCCGACAGTACTACATCCTCTTCATGAACGCAGTTCCATGAATAATATAGTTTTCACTCAACGACGTTCGCCCAAGAAACGTTAACACAAGGAGCTTTTGTTTCAGTGATAAGTCCAACACTTTGTATATAATTCGGTTCGCCGTCAAATATATTTTACAGTGGAATATTTTTCAGATAGTATTCCGGAAAAGGCTGAGATAATTCTAATTTAGATACCATAAGGAGAAACAATGAAATTCTGTGCATTTTCTCTTCCAAATTTCAAAACAATTTAGGCAGGAGAAATTACGAAATGTTTAGTGGAAACGATGAAATTCTGCACTTTTCCCTTTCTAAATTAAAAAATAGATAAAGAGGCCTTCTAATCTTCTTAATTGTGCCAGGCTTGACGACAAGTCATTTAGGCAGCCTTCCACGGGCGATAAAACTCATGTTCCTATGTATTTCCCGCAGAGGTGAAAGAAAAGAGAATTGGATACGATTGCTATTAAAATACATATTTAAAATACACTTTAACCAGTTAGGCAAGGATACTTAATTTTATGCTTTAGCTCGTTCAGAGAAAACAGCAAGAACTGAGGAAAAATTCCCATCCTGAGAAGAACCCGATACGAATTTCAATTGCTAGGATATTCAAGTAAGTCTCTGAACTGGCGTTACCTTTAGTGCAACTACGAAAGGATTATTATGAGTCTGAAGACCGTAGAGGTTACAATATCAACTTTTTCGGCCTCAATTTCCTGCTAGCTCTTTATGATAAGAGAGGAATAAAAGTACTTTCTGTCCGGTAGAGGCTTCTTCCGTTTGCAGAAATACATTATAAACAATAGCCGCCCAATGGAACACGTTCATATTTTTAATACTCTTAGGGAAAATATTATTAAGTTAAATATTCTTGGGTGAAATATCCTTGGGAGTAATGCCCTCAGGTGGAACACATTTTAGTGAAACAGACTATCGCATGAGAACCCTCTGGTAAAACGTTTTGGGTGAGAAGCCCTCTGGTAAAACGTTTTGAGGGAGAAACTCTCTGGATGAAATGTCCTAGGGCGAACCGTCGCGACGCTAGCTTGGGTGACACGGTTTGGTTTAATCTCTCAGATATGATCTTAAATATATATCTGATTATCGTTCAAACTCATTTTATAATTCTACAGACCTTAGATTGGAGCATCTATTATCTACTTAACAGTATTATATTTGCCATTTTTCTCTCCTCCTACACTTGGGACCTCTCATTCGTTTTACTGATCTTGTTAATTTCATTATTTTAGCACAATAACAATTTTTTGCTGTGTATTATAATTTTAATCTACTATGTTTTCGCGGTTTTTTCACCTCCTCTCCGTGAGAGTTTTCCCGAAACGTGGGTATTTTAGTCGACCTTAAGCTGCTAAGATTTTTTTCCAACACTTTATGGCTTTAACTGATCATTGTAAATATGTTAACGACTCTTACTTATGGATTTAATTGATCGTTGTAGATATGTTAACGACTGAAAAGGTTAGGCGAAACATAGGCTCAATTGGCATTAACCTCTCCAATAAAGGGTCAATCTATCTATCTATTGAATAAATAAATACTTCAAAAACATGGAAACAATTGTCAATATCCGACAAATGCATTGAAACGAAGACCGTGAGCGGACCAAAACTCGATAAACTACACAGTTTCTGCTTAGCTTTACATAATCATAACATACGAATGCCAAATAGCAATGTGATGAGATTTCATAGTTACACACTATACCCGACTAATAACAATCGCGGAATGAATTATACCACCACATTAAAATAAAAAATGAATCGTACCAACTCGCAAATTATACGCGGAATCCAATAAAACCCCCAAAATATGCTATCTAAATTGAATAATTTTATTCTATAACTCCTCAGATTTAGATAATCGTCCTTCATTCCAACGCCCAACCATTTCATGCCACTCTCAGAAAAACCTATAGTTTCCACTCCGTAATTACTCTGCAACAGCTGCGACCCTCTATAAAGGGAATCAAAAATCGCAATAGAAGGGGAAAAGCCCTTCTCGGTAATATCCGGCAGCCAAAGGTTCAGAAGGAAAGTATTTCTCATGGAAATTACTCGCTGCCCAGACGCCCACCTTCAATGTGGTGCACTTAGCGGTGACCTATATTTAAACCAATGGCTCGAGTGTTAGGCAGAAAGTTCTCAAGTTTGCGCTGAAGTTTAATCGTCGAATGTCACTTATGACAGAAAAGTGGGAATACCGAAGTCTTCGATGAAAGTCTGACAAAGGGTACTCTCTAAATCAAACGAATTGGCGTCTACGCTAGGGTTGAGCAATTGAGCCTTAAACATCTTTAAACATACTGCTTATATATGATTTTACATTAGTAATAGAGTACCATTGCTAACTAAGGAATCAATAATTCATTTAAAACCTTGGTAAAGAGAGTTACGTCATCCGGATTACAAAGACGAAATGGTATTGTCGAAATTAGTGATTTTTCGGAATATTTCTGTTTATTTTGGAAACTAAATTGTAGTAGTAATGGTATTCTTAAAACTGCTTCGACAGCTAAGGTATTTCGCACGTGAGCCCTTACCGGGAATCGAACCCGAAACCATTTTATCGAAGTTGAACTAGTTACACCTAGCTATCCGAAGGCTCGGATGTAAATTAATATTTAAAAAATGATGACTATTTCCTGAAGGTGTACAATTTAATAAAGGTATACTATTTAGTAGATGTGATCGACTTTTTCAATCTAACGCCATAGAAATCCATTTCTATGTGAATCGAACTGTGCTCTGAAAATTCCCAAATGTAACGACGAAATAAATTATAAATCGCCAGATTTTAAGAGAAACATTTGACCGAATCAAATTGCTTTAGTTAACCATTATTTAAAGTAAACTTAATTTATCTCATTCATAATCAGATTCATCTGGACTAAGATCCCGAGTGAAATCTCTACACTTGTAATTACTTGGTGATTTGTGATTCATCGAATAATCTAATTGAGAGTCTTTATGAAATGGCCGTTCTAACATCTGGCTCTTTATTAATTACTCGTTCATGATAAATAAATATCCTATTACGACGATAATTCATTTGAACTAGTTTTATCATTAAGTATTTTCCGTTTTTATACTTGACGAATGATTCATTACCTAATTTCTCCTATTTAGCACCATACAATCATATATTTAGGAAGTGACAGCGTTATCCTTGTTACACAATCCTCAGCTAAACGAATTATTTACATAAGCTCCAACTTTAACATACGTGAAATCCGAAATCTAACGGATTTTCCTCTACTACAACATCTTTAGCCCAACTTATATACAATAAATAGGCGTTCTAACGTTGAGTGAGTCAGCATCCCACGCTATGGCTTGACACAACAGTATCAAGTAGGGCCTTTCGTTTTAGAAAAGCGCTTACTTAAAAAATTTTGCCATTCCTATTATGGGTATTATTTTAAAAAACGAACAGAATTTTTGAATAGATATGAAAACTGAGATTGACGAAGTAACCGGTTTTATCTGATTCAAATTAAGCATTCTTGAGCTCGTGAAATACACTACTGAAACGAATTTATTATTTTTCTGAATTTTCAATTTAACGCTCCTGTTAATAGATGGAATATTACGTGGAACATCCATAAAAAAGCGAAAAACCTAAAATACCAATTTCACGGTCATCTTTTTCGCACTGTTGCGGAGTTAAAGGTCAACGGAAACAAAAACATTGGAGGAAAACGTCTGATTACTCAGTGTCCAGCATTCTAATGAAAATCGTGAATTGCGATCAGAACCGAGTCGGTGTGAATTCCGCAGAACTATTCGTGTCCTCGCGGCACATAATCCATCCCTTTAATGATTTCCCAGCAGCCGCGACAAATGAAATTTTATAATGAATCTACGAATAAAACACTCTCATTTGGCCAGATTAAATCCATCTGCAGCCCACATATGCTGCAGGTCAATTATGTGAAACCGTAATTAGCAAAGGGGCAAAAACCCGGCGCGGTCGAGGACGTTCGATGGGTCGAACCAACCAACCTTCCGATTAATTCCGACCTGTGATCGATGGATCGATATATTGATAATGGCAATTCTGTTTGAGGGCACCAATCACATGTGGAGCCACCATCAACGAGAGGAAAGAGGTCTCAGTACGCCCTCAAGTACGACTCCTTCGGTCGTATAATCTTCCGATGCCCATGGGAAGCTAAGATTTTTTTTAGGACTCTCGTGCAAGCGAATGCAAATATGTAGGTCAAACCGAAGCGTACTCAATCATAGCTCACCACTTTTCCGATATCTTTGATATTTTGCGGTCAGGCTCCCACTCGGCTGGGGAACCGAAAGATATTTTAGAATGATGCGGTGATGAGGGAAATTTTTCGACCCTTAAGAAAAAAAAAACATTCTAAAAGCCAACTAAAGCTCTATTGATAAAGGATTTAGTTTTGTCGGTATAAATCAGATGCCGTGATTTCCTTTTAGACGTAACCTACCTAATTATCTTCCTATACCATGAATGCGATTATTTTTTATACGAATGAAAAGAATCGTGACCTGATTATGGTTAACTAAACAATCGTGAATACTTCTATTAAAAAGTGTTTTATAAAAAAATAGACTCTGCAGGAAAATACCCCCATCTTTTTTTCCTGCGGGGTCTTATTTTTTTTACCTAAGTACAGACTTTGGTCTTTATTTAAACCAGTACAATTTTCGCTTATTTCATTGCATTTTATTTTGTTTTACTCCCAGAACCTTCTTTGAATCTTTAATGACATACGTTTATGTGTAAGGAAAAACTAACTGGTCTCAATCTCCCCCTGAAATAAAATCATTTATTATTATTATAAAAATTTATATTTTTATTATTATTTATGGTACACTCCAGTTACATAAAATCACCGTAGCTAAAAGTAAAGAACCTGAAAATATATGTGTTATTTATAAAAACTTAATAACATAAAGTAAAAAATTCGCGGAAAACAGCCCAGAAAGATCAAAATAATGCAGCTTCTAAAAAAATAAGGAATTTTTAAGTTTTTAATGAAGAATGATACGCAGATAATCAAAAGTAAAGAAAAATAATTCTAATTTATTTTTCTGTAACAATTCAATATTCTTATTAGCTTATTTTTGACAGAATATCCAAAATACTGGTAAGATTATTCATCTCAGGATAATGTCATATAATAAATCCCTTACTTTTTCTCTTGTGCTTTTCTTTACTCGTGACGCACACCAATACCAAAACCAACGCCATTAAAGTTTAAAAGTAGATATTTTTGCCTTTCCACGATTTCCTGCCTTCATAAAATCAAATAACGAACTTTGTAGAAAATAATAAGGAGATTCATACAGTGCTCAACTTATTATATAAGTTATATTGCGATATCTGTATTGCTTCCTTTCTGATGCATTTTAATTGAGGTGGGACAATACGCACGTGTGACCTACTTTAGGAAAGAAGCATATACATGTATAACAAAGAGCATTCTTACTCTTGAGCTACAAATAAATCCCTAAGAATGACATACTTTAATAAGTTACTGTTTATGTTAGTACATAAAGTTTAACTTAGATGGCAGAATCTTACCTGTTTTTTCAATTTGTTAACGATAGCATCACAGGGCGTTGGCTCAGCGTATCCGTTCTGAAAGAAAAGAGATATTACCGTCATTCAATTATAACAAACTAACTTACTAACTAACTAACGAAGACAAATGAACATGTTAGTTATAGAGATTAAAACTGACTTTAACGCGACAAAGACATGGAGCTTTCCAAGCTAAACAGAACAGGAAAATGTATTTTTTCGAAATCTCATTCATTACATGAATGTACGTTTAATTAAAAATATTTCGTAATACACCTAACACCTATCAGTCTTTTGTAATATAATACAGGGGATCAATCATTAATTGACTTTGGCATGCAATTCGTAATATTTAAACCAATATATATATATATATATATCCATATGGCCCCAAAGAAATCTTCAAGGTTAAATATCATAAAAGAGCACAAATTATGGTGCGTATTGTAATAGGAATATTTCCTATCATGGAGAGAAACAGATAATCCCAATTACTAATGTTTCTCAAGTAATTATACGAATTCATGTTGCTATTGGGAAGAGATGTATAATCTAAGAGTAGAGGTGCAGTGCCAATTGAGTATATTGCTCTCTTTTTCTGGCAATGAACATTCCTTTTGACCCTTTACGTACGGGATAGTGTAACCTTTCAACTTATTCTTAACAATTAAAATAGATCAAAATAGACTATATTGACCAAAGATGGTATTGATGGTGGATTGAGGTGAGTAGGTCTAGGAGGGCCTCCCTTCCACCAAACCTCAATTTCGTTGTTACATTTTAAAATTTTAATAAAAAAGAGAAAGAGTAGGGTGTTGGAAAAAAATCTTCACAACTAAAGCTTGAATAACTAAAAACTCATACTACGAAAAACACACACAGCGAAGATGGATATAATTCTCATGAAAATACAAAATATGATACAAACTTTTCGAGATGGCAAATTAAAAGGAAATAAAATTTCAAACAAAGTCAATAGATATTAATCATTGAAAAGTCAGAAAAGGAGTACAGTGATATCTCGACATGTAAACCGGTCTATATAAGACATTTTTGCTGCAAGAATCTTTTTAAATCCATTGTGACCTCTAGATGCAAACTTCTATATCGAATATCGTGGCACGATCCGACAAACAGAAAAGAAATAATGGAAAACTGGGGTTTGAGGTACAAAATTTTCGAGTTCCGAACTTCGAACTGGAACGAATAAAGTTCGTAAGTCGAGGTACCACTCTAGTAAAAGCGCAAATCACGTGAAATTTAAACAATAAAACTACATTGTTTTCAATGGAAGAGCAAAATATTGTCCGAAATATAAATTATCCGCTAAAGATAACAGTAAAATATATAACGTAAATATTTTCACAGGAAAATGGGTAAGGGTGACTTTGCGCAAGATGGTGCGCACCCAGGAAAAATCCCAAGGAAAGAATGGACTTGCCCACAATGTATCCCGAATGGCTTGGAGAAATGTTCTGCTGGGATAGCTCAACGGACAGAGCACCCGACCGGCAATTGGGAGACCCGGATTCGATTACCGGTCCCGTCAGACTTTTTTCAAGTCCGTTCTTCCTTGGGATAAATTTGATAACTTATGATTCTAATAAAAACAAAATTAAATCCTCCTTTAAAGACTATAACTTTCTACCCTGCCATTAATCAAGTAATTTTTCCTGCTTACATTGGAATTTTAAATTTCAGGCGAAATATGCGCAGCAAGGAGTTGTTAAATACTCGTATTATTGACTTCTATGTACCCTCTTCATCCAGCTTTAATATTACCTCCACATGACTGGGAAATTGATTATATATCACTTAAGCTGCAAATATGATAAGGAAAATGAAACGAAACTATTTAATGGTAGTGACTCAATCTTAGAATCTTAATCTTAGAATATAATAATTTCAAGACATTTATTTGCGTATTTGGGAATAGAATGTCATGTTTTAGATTTATGGGTATCAGAGTTCTCAAAATAACCCAAATTGCTTGCCTTTACTTTCTTACAGGATGATGTCTTTCATCATTATAACATTTTGTGTGGCTGCTGACAGCGGCACAAGAGAGCTAAGAGGCTTACAGGAGAGAAATCTACCGACTTTAAGCTCATTAAGTCCATTCTTCCTTGGGTAAATATTTTCATTTAAATAAAATTAATTTGGTACAACGGCGCCATGAATTACTCGTTCGAGGTTCGTAAACCTAAAAATTAGCACCTCGAAACCAAGTTTTCCATAATATCCTTTCAGTTTTCCGGTTCATAGATCGAAGTTCGTATCTAGAGGTCAGAATGGCGTAAATAAAAAGTTCGTGTGTCAAAGAAAATAAGTTACCGCTGTACATAGGGACATACGTGGTACAATGCGAGCGCTTAATTAAGTAAAACAAGCGGCGGCAAAACTATGGAGGACTGATCGTGATATTTCCATAGCCACCGAGTATCTAGCAGAGATTTCCCTTTATCTCTAACGAACCGCATGACCATAATTCGGCAAATCATCCCCGAGCTTCTACAAATAGCGGCAAATTCTGCAGAGTAAACATTTCCTCGGCACAGTTTTTCGGCTCCCCAAACCACCGATAGAGGATGGAATTGAATTTTTCACTCGGCCCGACCTAGCAAGTGCATATCATTTACGTGGAACACCGTCGTCAACGCCACCGGCGCTATCGTCAGCGACATAATTGACGCTCGATCATCGCGCTAGTTAAACGAGGCGATCCATCGATCAGGAGCGAACGCCCACCTGCGAAAGACGAGCGGAAAGAATCCCATCCGCAGCAACAGCCCCATCTCGAAATAACATCCCCGCCGACGGCGGGCTGAAAGAATAAATCCGACCATAGCTGTAACGCCACAGGTATTCGAATGCAGTACTCGGGAGCCTCTCTCGTCGCCCACTCCTCCCGCATGGCGCTGGAGACAAGCTTGTTAGCGCGAGGACTCTCCGATCATCACTTTCAATTTGTCGCTTCATTAATCACGATTTTAACAAAAGGACGGAGCTCTCTTCCGCCGACAAACGGGCGGACATTGTCATGTGGGAAGTAAGGGGCGGGGTAATTACTGGCACAGGGAGATAAACGAAAATATGGAAACAAAAACGAAGCGGGAAGATGGGAGGAACCACGTAGATGGCGTTGCAGGGTGCCCTTTTTTGCTGTTCGGGGATCTACACAAAGGATCGTTGGGGTAGTTCGATGGAGGCTCCATAGGCCGGTTGCATCCGCAAGTGAAGCTATTCTGTTTGAGATAGGGTACGGATCGGAGGCTGAGGTATAGGAGGAGGAGGCGGTTGGGTGGTTGAATATGTGGGCCATAACGTGGTCCTTATAGGAAATTCATGTGTTCGCCGGTCGTCCGTGTGAATGGCGGTGCAGCGAATGATCCAGTGCCTGAGCAAAAACGGCTGGGGAAAAGAGTCCCAAATGACCCATTCAGGTCCGCAGTATTTCAGCTTTAACTATTCACCAAGGTCTTCGGGAACCTTCCATTCCATTGAAAGTTAATACTCTAAATGCGTTTTCAGATAGTGCTGATGTCTTCTGACAGCCAAAAAAGTTTCACGATTGGGTTTCGTAAACTTATCTCCTCAAAAAAAATTAAGAATAGAAAAATGTTCCCTCAACTTGTAGAATTTAATCGCCCGTTGTCCGCGAGCATAAGTAGATGCTTTATTAAACGTCGAAAGATTGTCTGATTCAGTATTTCCGAAGAATATACGATATCAACAAAATATTATACTATCGATTCATTTAAATGACTTTCTGAATGTTTTCTGAAGGAATACTTCTTAATTGTGGAAGAAGTAATAACTGAAAACATTGCCATAGAGTATCTACTTGTCGTGGTCATTCCACAAAATGCGGCGTTTTGATACATTCTGCTCTTGTGTTCTAACGTGGATTATGCTTTATTGGAAGTGTACTATAGGATGCAACATTTCATTTGCTACATATTTTATTCGAAGATTTCAATTTAGAATTAATTTATACTTTATCGAACTAAATATTTTTTGTTAAAAAATGTTAATTTAAGTTATTAAAGGTAAAAAAATGTTTAATAACGAGACAACGATTCAAGTTAACGTCATATGTGCGTGTTTACGGCTACGAATGACAAATATTTTGTGAGTCAAACATGATGTTCTCAAATTACTTCGCAGATACCATTTCCACTTTCGGCTGGAGATTCCAAAAGGAAAATGAAAAAAATGTCATTCGTCAATATGGGTATCATGGTGGTCGACTACAATGTGCTGCAATAACACCACAACGGAGAGAGTAAATCAAATCTCTAAAACCAACAAAATTAAACGTTGCGATAGCGAGGCTAGTGGGTCTCACAGATGAAACAATGAATACCGTGTGATTTCGGCTACCAATAAACTAATTTCATCTACTCGTGTATTGTGAGGATGAGTAGTCCCGGAAAAACTAAAGGTATTGGTTTGGAATACAGCTGTTCGGACGATTAAACGTAGACAAAGCGAAGTGCGAAAGATTCCACGTGTCAGATCTGCGTATAGTTTGAGCAATGCGTAATCACAAACGAGGATATTACGCCGTTCCTGGGTACACTTCCATTTGCCTCCATTACCGCGAGCTCGAACTACCCCGTTGTGATTTTTTGGGGAATCCTGGCTCAGAGTTCATTGTAGGGCATTTGCTTATCAGACCCTCAACTGGCACACGGAAATGTGTGACGACTTCTGCTTCCACTTCTTCTCACTTAGACCTGCGTTAGGACGCGTGCGTACTTTATTTTAATGTTTGTGCGCACATATTTGCGTAGGTTTGCTCTTGCCGCCGTGTTTCTAAATGCATTATTTTCCTTTCGCCGCGAATTTATGTCCACACCGGCGGCGGACGAGATTTTAGATGAAAAGATAAATGAAAGAGAAACGTGTTAGTAACGCTGTGTCCAGCGCTTAGCTACCTATTAATTGAGAATTTTTCTCATGTTCTTTTTGCCGAATGACGTTTTTTTAGGTCGGAGTTCTTCAGGATGGAGACCAATGTTCCCCGTGAAACACATTTGGCACGTGTGAAAGATAATTGATGCGATGATCATCAGTATGCCAATGGAAGCCGAGAGATAGTTATATTGTGTATGAAAATCCTCGACTAACTTAAGCGTCAAAACTGCGCTCAATGCTAAAAACAGATACGCTGCATTTGCGCAAATCTTAGACAAATCGAGTTCCTAGACCATAGACGGCGAACCTTTTGCGGCAAATGTGCCGTATTTGATTAAGAGAATTATTAAAAATTAAGAGAAAGGGTTTGCCATATTAGATCAAGAGAATTAATTGCTATATCTGATTGTGCCATATTCGATTAAGAGAAATAATAAAGATTAATAGAAAGGGTTTGCATAACAATATGGTGCCATATCATAGAATGGAATGCTGATATTATCTGTTTTCACACAAGAAAAATGGTAAAGGTAACTTTGCACATTAAGGCACACCTAGGAAAAATCACAAGGAAAAACGGACATGAAAAGAGGCATACAGGACCAGGACCTCGAACCAGGAATATTCCGCTTTCCCGGCAGATGCTCTATCTATTTTATTTTGTCTATCTATTACCTATTTTATACGTCACAGGTGAAATGAATACATTTTAATTCACGTAAGTTATCATAAATTACCACCAGCAGAACCCAGAATGTTCTGGTGCTTCATTATTAGCGACCTATACATAACAAGGGGGGTTACCAAGTAAGTTTCGAATTCGGCTGCCTGAATCGAAATGACGTCACATTCGAACGGATACGCTACCCGTTCGACCACATAAACAAATCCTCCGAAAGTTTCATGGAAGCGAACATTCGAAGGAGTTCGGATAGGGGATAATTTTAAATTAGAATCCGAATCTTGCTTCGAATTTACGTAATAACCCCCAAGGATAGTGCCATCAGAGTTCTGCGTGCCAAACAATTTTCACCCGAGATATTTATGGCATGCGTGCCACTATCAACCGCTGCCTTAGACCATCCCATTTTGTTGAAACTAAGGAATTGAATTATCAAAATCAGCAAGATAAAAATTTGGGAAAAGAATTTTCAATAACATTGCCTTCCACAGATGATTTAATTAATTTACTTATAATAATGTAGTAAACAATTGCCCATTAAAAAAACGCAAAAATATTGACTGTGCAGCTTGATTGATCTGGATGTCTTTTGAGGAAAATCAAACTACACAGTTTTTCGAAAGTCCGGAAGAAAAAGCATATACTTCAAGATACGCGATTATGCGGCAAAAATATTTTTTTTTACTGTGTTTAATTTTTATCGTATATGGACACTTTCACGCAAGGACGGTTATTGGTATTTAGGTTCCAAACTTCAGACACAACGAAGCTTCTCCCTTCATCTTTCTGCATTACCTCTAAAGGATAATAAATACTAAGAGGATAATAATACTAATATATGTTCGCGCCTCTATACTTTGCCAATGACGATAACCTTCTAGAGGTGGCTCGGCTTCCAAGCTAAGAAATGTGTCTTATTTGCTCTTCCGCAAGAACAATTTAATTTTTGAGTGTAGAAAATCTGCAATGTTTGAAAGTCTTCAATGCTTTCTAAGTCTATAGAGATGCATATAGCGATACATAATATAAATTAAATTTCAAGGAGAATGTTTGATAAAATAAATATATTTATTTGAAATAATTTCCTCTCACAAGCTAAAGCATTCCTATTACCATATCTTGAAGAGTATGACATTATTTCTTCCTTGGCATCTTGGCCTAAAGAGAAAAGCAAGGGAAAACTAACATACCTCTTATCGTGCCTAGTGTGACCTATTACCTCTTCAGGTTTTTCGGTGCTTAAGGGATTGATAATCTAACCAACTTTCAGGCTAATGACTTTATAGACGGACAGAAGGTCAAGTAGAGAATAAGAGTAAACTTATATACAATTACACTAGTAGATATCCTTAGGATGCAATAAATACCATTCGTGCTTACTTCGTGGAACGCCATTTAACAAGGGAAAACAGAAATTCGTATTTTCCGCAATATAAATTGCATGTTGCAACTTCGACATCATTTGCACCTTTTAGAATAAGTAAATTTGGATGGTTTTTGGATGTTTTCTTATTCTATTATTTTAAGCAAATTACTCCTTATATCTTCTGCACCGTAAGAATCAGATAAATTACGGAGTAGCATGAACTTGCAAAAATGCATTAAAGTATAGGATGAGCTGGATTAAAAGAACCAACAAAATGCATCTCTTTAAGCTGTGCAGAATTCAAATGTAGTCCATTGAAGTTTCAAAAGAAAAAATTCTCCAAGTAAAAGGTTTTTGATCGAAAAATCCTTCAGTTTTCCAAGTTTACAAAACCGCTTCATCCACATAATGGCCATCATATCTGAATCAGCCGCAGAGTCGTTTCCCTTCTTAAACTTTATTTATTCGCTCGTTCGAAGAAATTTCCTTTTTCCCTCCAAAATGAAGTGGAAGGCCTTACAGTGCGCCTCATACGTTTCCGTTATCTCAAAATTGAATTTCTTCTCTGAGAGAAATCTTTTGAGGATCGTCCTCGACGAGAGGGAAAAAGAATTTCCTTCGTTCGCTCCTTCCACTAAAATATTATTGCCCAAATACAATATGTATCCCAATTTAAAACAAATCCATATACTTGAGTACTTCCCCACGGCTATCCCAAGGAACTGTCAAGCGTATTTAGGCCAGGTATGTCACAGAAAGAAAAAACTCCAATCCAGTAGCCATCCCGTCATAAAGTTTGTAAAAGTAAATTTAATATCATCTCATATATTGTGGCGAATTTGGGCAGCATGACGTTGCCCCTTTCCAAGTAAATATTTTCGAAGTCGCTAACAAATGCCTGAAAGCATATCCTAAGCAGATCCCCAACTGAAAACCTGCACTACTTATATACCAAAATGTGTTTGAATATGGTCTGTTAACGAACTTATTCTGCTTGTGGACGTCGATATCGGAACACTCCGCGGTAATTGGCTGTGCACCGAGTGCTCCAATTTGGCGTGACGTCCGATTTCACCGTTCGTGTGATTTTTCGACATCATTCGAGTTCGAGAAGAGCTCCAAAAAGCCGTTGTTTGCGAGCAGACTAACCGTTGAGATATTCCTATGTTGTCATGCCACGAACGAACATACCGGAAATTATGTTGTCACACTACGAAAGACATAAATACCCCTCCCCGCACACTCAGTTATTCTCCTTTCCTGAAGATAGCAACACAGTTGCCGAAATACGTATTGAGAACAATATTTGCGCGACCACGGAGAACCCTAACCCCTTCTGGTATAAAGTTATCAACGGTTAACCTGCTCGCAAACATTGGCTTTTTGGAGCTCTTCTCGAACTCGAATGTCTTATCACAGCCGCGTTCCTTTTCCTGATAGATTTTCGTCATCAGTCAGTGGCACTCGCCAGCAAGCACTTCACAACGAGGAGCCTGGCCAGGCGAAGGTGTGCAGCTCACCTGCGATTTCTGTGACAGAACTGCATCTCAAAGACGCTGTATTACGTATCTGTGCACATGAACTCAATTAAAAGCCCACAGAACTCAAATAAGTAAAAATTCTTTGTTGGTACAATCCACTTTACTGTGTTTAATCCATATTTCGAGGCGATCTGATTTTTTAACTGAACCTGATTTTTCTTTCTCGCTCATGTAATATGCATATTCGCTATACTTCTTATGTTACATGTTAAGTGAAAGTTGGCTGTTATTTCGTTTGGTGCTACTTATTCTTGTCTTTGTCCGAGAAGCAAATTTGGTGTTGTTTAAATCGTATGTATTTCTCTCGAATTCGGCACAAGAGTCAAACGCAGTGGTTTGAATTTCGTGTTGCCGTAAAACGCGCATAAAGTCTGTTATAATTGCTGCAATGTATAATTTTATCTATTCTAGACTGCCTTGATCATCGCTCAGGTGGTGCACCCAATTTCCATAAGAACTTATCGTATGAACGAATGGGTGATATTAGAAAATACATCATTTGTTTATTATAATTAATATCATTGATTTAAAACTGCCCTCTGCCACACATCGATAGGCGGCTTGCAGAGTATATACAGTGAAACCTCTATTAAGCGGCCACCACCGGGTACATAAAATAATGGCCGCAATAGGCCGCGATGGCTGGGTACATAATAATGGAGGTGACCTTTGGATGGAGATAAAATCTTTTTAGCCTGAAGGAATCCATGAAATGGATGAATTTGAACGAATATCCTTAGGAAATATAATTTTAATGCATTATTTAACGTTTCTATTCACAAATACTGTTTTCATTAACAAAAAAAGTTTTTTATTGTTAATTGTTTTGAATTTAAACATTTTGTTCGGCGGTAGAAAGTTTAAGGGAATCTATTAATATTTCCAAGTGCTTTCTCGTATTCTCCCCAAACTGTCGATCCAACCCTTCGAAGACAGACCGCATACGCCATAAGTTTATAAGTCCTTCAACCATCGACAATGACGGTTCACCGACTCATCTTCATTTTCCACTCCAATGCTTTCTGCGGATTCGCCCCTAGTACAATTATGTGATGATACGTAATTAGTGATCCATAAGAGAGACAGGATTCCCGAAAGCGGTGTATAACACATGATGCCCTAGCACCCACCCTGTGTTACCGAGAAGGCCTCGCTTGATGTATAAAGAAGCAATTAAGGCTGTCCCATAGATAAGGACCTTGCACTCATGCTGCACATCAGTGAATGACCGTCTTCGCGGATCACCGCCACAGCGGGGTCCTTTGATTAGTAAAAACGGAAATCTCTGAGAGCGAAGTGGAACTCTAGCCACGGAAGTAGTGGTCGCTGGCCTAAGATAGAGTGACCGTTGCCCTCTAAAGGAGGTGACCGCTAAAGGAGGGAAAATTTACATAGTTTAAATGGGAAATTCGTTCCGTTCCCTGCTGAGGCAGGTTTCACTGTATTTAGAAAATTGGAAACAGTCATCTATAGCTGTGAATTTCTAAAAGGAGAGAACGAAAAGAATGGAAGTTCAGCTGATTATATTGCTGCGTGCACGATGACCGTTAAAATTGATAAAGAGCGTTACCACGGAAAATGAAGGCAGCCTGAGCATATGTGCAATGCGGGTTCCATAAGATGCAGGCGAATTGCATTACCGTTTGCAGAACGTTCAGGCGTCACATGATTTTTCAATCTTTCTTGTGATTGATATCAATGATGTTATGCCTTTTCGATATAGTTTCCTTATTTGACTTGTTTGTCCACAATCCCTACGTAATCCCTTATGCCTTCATAAATCCTTTCCTTCAAACACATTTTCCTGTGTTCCCTTTCACTCTGAAAAGCCATACACAAATCTTACATTCTTCAATTCGTTAACCAAATTAAACTAGCCGTGCACAGAAGCATTAAAAATAATTCAAGATTTCAAGAGTTTGAAACAAAAATTAATAAATCCCAAGGAAGAATGGACTTGAAAAAAGTCTGACGGGACCGAGAATCGAACCCGAGTCCCCCAATTGCCGGTCTGGTGCTCTGTCCATAGTATTCCATGTAGTCCATACATCCTAAAAGAATATCTCTTGCTAGACCATATCCCAGTGGTTCTCAACCTTCCTAAGGCCACGACCATTAATACACTATCTCATGTTGTTGAGGTGAACCCCAACCATAAGATTATTTCTGTTTCTACTTCGTAACTGTAATTTTGCCACTGTTATGAATCACAATGTAAATATATGGTAAGCAAGATGTATTTTCATTGTTACAAATTGAACATCATTAAAGCATAGTGATTAATCACGAAAACAATATGTAATTATATATCATGAAATAATTATTTCTAATTAAAAATAAATGACATTTTGTCTTGAAGCTTGGTGTAGCAACCCAGGTATTCCACTTTCCGAAAACAGGGAGACCGGGGTTCGAAACCTAGTCATCTCGATATTTCTTGATTGTATTTCTTCTTGGGTTTTAAGCCACACTGCTCTTAATGCAATGGTATTATCTTTCCTTATCCCCTATTTGAGATACATTCTCCTGAGATTTCGAAATGAAATGACTTTTCATTTTCCACCATTAATTAGCGCATGAGATACATTTGTACCTACCCTTTTGACTTTGTGTTCTCCTTTCGACCACGTATTAAGCTCCTTTGCATCTGTTCTAAAAATTAATGCTCAACCCCCTCGGAGTACTAAATGCGTTTGATTAGCATCGGCTCTATGTTTGAGGTTGGATACGTTTCCGTAGGAAGGCCCACCTCGCCTCCCCATCGTTACCAAATTGAAGAGGACCTGATATCCAAACCCATTTTGCGTGGGCGGGGAGAAAATGTTTATCTCCGGAGCGCAGCCATCATTTTCCGAAGACAGCTTCCGTCGGCGTCAACGTCAGTCTAAAAGGATGACAGCTCAGGTAACGTAGTTTTGATAAAAATTCAAAACGAGGTTTTTCCCTCTTGATACCCGTCTTTAAAAATTTACATTTGTGCCAGGCCGAACGCTCCGTACAACCGCTCAGAGTGCTGTATAAAATTTTACATACAATTTTTCTAACTCTAAGAGAACTAATTGGTAAATCAAATTATATTACACAGAACAGTGGTTACTACATTTTTAGTGTTGCGTTTCGCATTGGATTTCCTCATAAACGCCAGTTCCATAAAGACATATCTGAGAATTTACAATTAACTATCTTTTATACTAATGAAATACGAAGTAGTAAACTATCAGCATGGTACGGATAGAAATATTAAGGAGGGAATTATTACAATAAAAAAATAAACGACACATTTTATGAAATATAAAATTGGCTTGCTCCAGTTCCTTCTAACAAGCTACCAAGTAATATAAGTTGGGCACATCGCACCGGTTGGGAAACGATGCTATAGAGAGAAATTAATATGGTCAAGCGGGACTTTGTAGAACTGAATATTCACGTTAAAGAAACAACGCTTTGTAATTTCTACAGCAGAATTTTATTGACTTGTTTCGTACACGAGTTAATATCTTCAGTTTAAACTCGTCGACGAAACTAGTAATTAAAAATCTGCTGTGGAAATTACGAAGTGTTGTTTCATTCGGATGATTGCCATAGAGTTTGATAAATAGATATTTCCATCCAAAAGAAGCATAGCTTGTAAACAATCGAACTATAATCTCAGATTACTGTACTGTTAGAGAAATAGAAACTGCCAACGTTAAGATTGTTGTCTGGTCGATTGGTTGGTGAGAGTAAATCAATATCACTGTCTACATAAGAATGTAGACGCTCCTTAATGTAGTGCTGTTCCTTGATAATTCACTTCTTAAAGGAATGATTTATTTTTAGCGTGTTATGACCTGGATTATGGCGAGAAAACTAAAGTCAAGAAATGGAAAAATAAAAGTACCGTAACTAGGGCGTTATACATTCAGGTTTGGCAGTCCAAATTCTTGCAAATCAAATTCATCCTTTTACTAATCAAAAGCATCCTTTCACAAATGAAATTAATCCTTTTGCAAATGAATTTCACTCATTAAGAAATCAGGTTTCTTAACCGAAATATTTTCATCGTTTTGCTGTTATGTGAATTTAAAGTCGTCTAAGTTGCTAAAATGTGTACATAAAGTAAGGTAAATAGTAATTAAGTACAGAAAACAAATTTAGTGAAGTAATGTAAATATTAAATTTATTTCATATTTCCAGTGAATTCAAGAAGTTACTCATCCGATAAATCTCGTTTACTTATTCTGAGGATTATATAAATTTCTGGCCGGATAGCTCGATAGATAGAGCAACCAGCCAGCTACCAGGAGAGCCAGATACGAGTTCCCGTACAGCTAGATTTTCCTCATGCCCGTTTCTCCTTGGAAATATAAATACATTTTCTTTGTTGACGCTTGTAGATAGATGAATCGATACACGAGGTTTGGCTCATGTGGCGAATACGAGCTCATAGACGAGGTTTGGCCCTCTCTTCCACCTAACCTCGTATGTAATTAGAATATGTTCAAAATGTAATTATCATCTAAAAGAAAGGTGATGCAAGGAAAAATCTTTGCAGCTGAAGGTTGACAAAGAAAAAACCCACGTGTGGGTAAACACCCACTGAGAAAGGGGGTGAATAATAACCGCGAAAACACATTGAATGCATATAATGACAATATATAATACAATAAATTTAAGGTAATCGAAAATGAGAAAAATGAAAATCGAATTACAAACTATAGAATGCAGAGAATGTAAGTTTGAATGTTACAGTTACAAAATGGAATTACATACTAAAGTTAACAATATTTCGCTAGAAAAATTAAAAGAACATGTTCAATTCCAAGAAGTAAGATAACCTTATTGCTTATGGTCATTAATTTAGCCAGAGGCACTCGTTGAATGAGCGATATTCATGTTGAATCGCCATGTAACTCTCATCATTGTATTTGGTATCTATCTAGCTTGTATTCGGTAACAATGAGACGTTTACAATAAGCCAGGTCCTTGAAAACAGGGTTGATGCATCTATTTTACAAGTATGACTTCAGGAGCCAAGTTAAACCTTTACATCACCGTAACGAATGTAGAGTTATTCAATGCCTCTTTAGTTATCAAAATTATTCCAAAAGAGTCTGGTTGTGGTAACGCGAAATTTTTGGGTTGTTTACTTCGAGACTAGGGAGTTCAAGTAAAAAAAACACTCCAAAATTTCCTGGAAGAGAAAGGGAAAAGGAATTTTCGGGATTCGAGCATAAATATTTGATTTTCCATCCTAGTTTCTGCCAACTAAGCGCATATTTCATTCGCAGAGATTCGATGGCGGAAGATTTTAATTGGAAACTGAGGCGAGAAAGGAGTGTGGAGAAAACAAGGAGGGAAATTTCGGAGTAATGGGTAGAATAGGAATGAGTGGCGTAATCTACGCCGAGGGATTTTGCATACATGTTGAGGATTGACTTTAATACGTCAAGAGATTAAGTGGGGTCTATGGCGACGTGATATCTGTCAGAGAAGGACTTTATAGAGAAATTGAAAGAGCTGAAAAGGGTTTTTTTGGGTTAGTCATCAATCTAAGAGCAAAACTTGAATAATTCAGGAAAAATATTGATTTCCTAAGCGTTTTATTTTTATCATGTTCACTTAATTCAAAGGGTGGTCATCATAACGTTAATTAACCCGAAATCAATTAAAAGGTCCATCTTAAAGAGTTAATTTGTATTGTAATTTTATAGACCATAGATATATTTGTTGTTTAAAATACTAATTTCTTCATGATTTTGGTTGTTTAAGCGAATTAGATTTAGTTAGTTTTGTTACAGTACTGCTCAAGTGATTTTCATATACACAGTTTCCTTTACAACTTATAGATCGTACTATTAGTAGATCTACACAGGTTTTTCACAACTCCTTTTCTGCGGGTGTTTCTCTCTGTGGATCCTGTGTATCCTCTGTGAATATATCTTTCCTAAGATATTATTTAGGTTTCTTTGCACCCACAAATCCTTCTTATATGTCCATCTCCATTTCTATCTATAAATTTTTTTTATGTATTTATTAATATCACTGACGACATATTAGATAGATTACGAAACTTTTAGTCTTAATCTCGCCTTAATAAAGACCTTATAGACAACTGCAGAAACAGTCTAGTAGGAGAAGATTCACCTTCTAAGAAGAATATTTACCAAGTTCTTCGTGAGTTTAGGTACATGATCTTTGTGTGATTTTTTTCTTGTAATTATCTTACATCTTCGTCGAAGCAATCGTGATATTCTCAGCACAAACGCAATTTAAACCATAAAATTCTCAATACCGTATTACGGCTCAAAGATACAGAAGTAACAGAAAGGGAGTAGGGAGTAGTTCTTCAAAATTACGCATAAGTTCAACTTATTTTGTAGTTTCCGTAAAATACTGAATCGTCGTAGTAATCCACGATTCTCTCTTTCTCTAATGCAGTGTTTCCCTAAGTGTGTTCAGCGGAACACTGGTGTTCCACGAAGAGTTTGTAAGTGTTCCATGGAAACTTACAAAGAATGATAATTCTTGCATGAATTGCAGTTCTGAATAAAGTTATAACATGTTCAAAAATCAGGGGCTCTCGATTTTATGAGAAGATTGTGTTTTTAGTAAACCCTTGACTCTTACTTTAATGAAATCAATTATTTCTAATATTTACTGACAGAAAAAGTAGCCTAGGTGTTCCGCTGATATCATAGAATTGATAAAGTGTTCCGTCGGAGGAAAATTTTGGGAAACTCTGCTCTAATGTTTCCAGATATTATTATTACAACGTGACACGATCAAATGTGCTGTGAAGAGAGAACGCAACGTTATCAAATCACCCGTGACGAAATGAAAAACATTTGGTGTTATAATTTCCACTAGAACAGAGGTCCCTACCCTGGTCCCTATCGCCCAATAGTGAGCATTTTTAGTATTTTAGGTTGGCATTAGGTATTTTATAGATCAATCGACAGTCGAGGCCGTTAATACGTAAAAATTTATAATTAGGGAAATTAAGTGCACTTCGAATGAAGGACGAAGAAAAAATTTCTTCGTAGAAAAGTGTTATCGTAAGATTGATGATTTTAAATTAAGAGATAAGGTATAATAATAGCCTTCCATTAAACAGTACCGCTACGATTTCGGAATTATACAGGCTAAGGCTGTTAATAGCTGAACCTGAAAGTAGGAAATTAAAGTATCAGTAGCCAGCACTACGCTTCCGCCGCCTATTATTACCCTACGTTTTACATTCTGCGCTCATTTTCTCAGGCTGAGTCTACCTGCGCCGAAAAGGTCGGTAAGTAAATTGCCTGGGGGACTGAACCCCACCAATGTGCTTGGAAGAGGAGCGCCTTAACCTCTACGCTGCCAAGGACATTCATATAAGGTTACGAATGAAAAATTCAAATTCTCGAATATATTCTCCTTGCCATATCGTACATACTTTTCCATTGTAATTTCTTTGAAAGAAGTAATCCAAAACATTTAGTGCCGTGTTTTGCGGAGATTTACATACGATATGCATATTTAAGACATACATTTTGGCAGCTTTATGTAAATGATTTGCGTCACAGAGCATTATCATTCATGTAAATCTTTTCTGTGTGATTAGTCTCATAAGCGCTAAATTATGTTATTTATACATTGATGGTTGTTAGGGAAAGCATAATATACAATGGTGGGCTAAAGGTATGAAATGGTACACGACCATTAAACTAGAGTTTATTATCATTATTATATCAGTACAGTGGTAAATAGTTTTAGAGGCATAAGAATCAACTTCAGGTCAACCAAAATAATTTCAAATTCTAATAATCGGAATTTAATCGGAAAGGACGTAAAACTGGCATCCTAAATAAACTTTTTCCGACCTCTATACTAAGTTTATTCATTTAATCACGAATAATAAGATCTGCAAGTTCACCGAAGTTAAGGCGAAAGAGTTTATATTCCACATCGTAATAATGCGGAGCATTTATAAGTCTTAGACGTTGCCTCAACTGAAGGCAGGCATAGAAACTCCCTTTCTAAGGAATAAAATCTCCCAAATCTCACAGATCCACGTCAAACTACGTTGCCGAGCTCCCGGTAAAAAATGGGCTCATTCTTTCGCTGGTTCGGTTTTAGAGAATCGCTGAAACATCAGAATGACTCGGGGTAGTCAAACGACTCTGGAAAACGCTGCAGAGAGGGAAATGAGAAAAAGCCATTGCGAGTGTGTGGATTTTGGGGGAGTGACAGGTGAAAGGGGAGGGTTTTAGGGACGGGAAGGGAACCTTCTCATCGCCTTTCTCGCCGGCTTCTTCATTTCCTTTTCCGCTACGAGCCCCCGGCACTCTCGCAACGTTAAGAGTTCTTTCGAAGACTCCTTCCTCCGGAACGAAAAGAAAGAGTGAGAGATAGATGAAGAGGAGTGTTTGAGGTAAAAGGGAACATCAAATGAGATAAACATTGAGTGAATCGAGATCGGGAGCAAGCTGTTGGAAAATCCATTCGTAAATGATTCGAGTGTTTCGTGGGATTATATAGAAATATTGGAGTGAGACAGGAAAACACACAAAGTCAAATTTTAAGTTGGAGGTTCTGGGGAATACGCACTGATAAACATTCTAGTTAATGCTTCGATAAATACAAGTCCATCTGTCAGTAAAGTCACTAGCTTGAAAGGTGGTCAAATATCCTCCACCATTAGCTATTATGACCTTTGGAGGGGGAATGAGGCTAACTAGGCAAGATGAGGAGTGAGGTAGTTTGGACCTGTTTTCCTCACTTAGCCAAATTGCTACAAGTGGCACGATTCAACTTGAGTGGAGCATAATGAGCCATTTTTATAGCAATCAATATGGTTTAGAAGCAAAGATACATTTGTCTTTTGTTAGAGGATACAAAAAACGTATCTTTCATTTACTTCTGTGTCAGTCTTGCTCATGGCTGTTATGATACGAAAGCTACTGAGGTGTGAGTGTTACTGAATAATAGCATGAATTTCCGCATAGAATGTTAAAAAAGATGTTACTTGTACTGTCGTTGTGCTTCACTTATGTGGAATTGTTCTACTCAGAGGAATTAAGCTCAGTAAGGAGAGGAATGGAAAACTACTTCACTCCTCATCTTGCCTAGTATGCCTTATTTCCCTCAACTAGCTCATTATAGCTAATGGAAGAGCGGGTGAGGTTCCAACCCCGCCTTCGGGCTGAATATTTTACAGACAGACAATTCACCACCACCCGTTCTTTAACAGCTTTCATGATATCACAGCTGATTTATCACATTGAGACAAAGTAAATGACGAATAGATCTACCACCCATCTTGTATCAGAATCAATTAACGATGACTTAAATATTTTAATATAACCTTTTAATTGAACTTACCTTTTTATTAATCTGGTAATATACTGTTGAAAATCTTTCCAAGTTGAATATCGGATAATCGATAAACACCTCCCGGGAAGAAAAATAAATCAATAAGTTAATTCTTTTAATTTGGTTATTAAGAGATTCTAGAAAAGCATGGAAATTAGAAAATATTTCAAAATATCTCATCCTTTGAGTTCCCCTTTCGCTAAAGTTTGAGATACGTTACTTTAGTTTTAAGATATTTATTTTGAGATATTTTTCTCTATCCCGTAACAAAGGACAAATGTATCCTTGTTTTAAACTATACTGAATGCTATAAAAATTTAATTCAAGGGTTCATTATGCTGCACCCAAATTGAATTGCTCTACTTGTAGCATTCTGGCTCAGTGAGGAAAGCAAATTTCGCTAAAATTGAGATTAGCTTCGCATCCTAGAGACTTATTTACTTTGTACTTACGTTGAGGCTAATGCAGTTCTAATCTGTTGTCATCTGTATAGCGCTTAAGACGGGGATTTCGCTGAAAGCTGACCGTCATTCATAAGGTATACCATGAAACAATTTTTCAGCTAACTCAGCCCTAAATTTTCCGTCTTGTCTCTGTTTGACAGGCAGATGGGGCGAAATGAACAGTAAGACAGATGAAGCAAATGGCCGGAAAATTAGATCCGATCGAGAAAGAAATGAATGAGGTGCGGAAAATTTAGAAAGAATGCAAATGTCAGAGAGTATTGACTAAAGAGAAAGGTAACGTATAGTTTCTATTCTTCAGCTTTCTGCAGCTTTGTTTAGGATACTTTCGCCGGCTATCGTGTGCGTAAATACTTTCTTGCATATACATTTTCATCATAAGTGTGGCATATTAAATATTTTCCCTTGTTTGAGGTTCAAATTGGCTTTCGTGGAACCTTTTGTGGGACTTCCTCTCCATTTTGAATTTGGGTACGAGAAAAACTCCCAAGGAGAAACGGACGATAAAGGTCTGACGGGACCAGGACTCGAACCCAGATCTCCCGATTGCCGGCTGATTGCTCTATCTATTGAGCCATCCTGCCAGAACATTTAAACATGCCGTGAATGTTCTGGCGGGATAGCTCAATAGATAGAGTAACCAAACGGCAATCGGGAAATCCAGGTTCAAGTCTGGTCCCGTCAGACTTTTCCGATGCCTATTTCTCCTTGGAAGTTATACCTAGGTGAACGCCTAAATGTGCCATGTAACCTTAATCCTTTTACATAAGCTTTAGAGTTCTGAATATTAAAAGATGATTAGGATAGAGGAATCTGTATGAAAACATACCATCTGGAAGGTTGCTTTGATCCTCAGTCCCCGTGCTTTAAGCTGCAAAAGCTTTGGAGACGGAATGAGGCTTACGAGACAAGATTATAATTAAGGTTGCCCATGATTTTTTTCCTGTGTCAGAATTCTATAAGCGGCAAAGTCCGCTTAATGGCAGTAGGATTACCCAATGAATAAAACTTTTCATAGAATTAGATTAAAAGTAGACAAAAGTAATACCTTTGCTCAGCCTCACTAGCACCTCTGTAGATTCCATTATATCAAACTTGTGGACGGGAAAATTTACATTATCGGACGCCCAAACGACAAAGATCAGAACAGTGTCCCTTTCTAAAATTATAGTGGTGTAGCAAAAATTACCGCTCGATTAAAAATGCGTATGCATCAGTGAAAATGTAATTACTACACCACGTTAAGAAAAACTAAAATGCATT
This sequence comes from Ladona fulva, assembly GCA_000376725.2. NCBI lineage: Eukaryota > Metazoa > Arthropoda > Insecta > Odonata > Libellulidae > Ladona > Ladona fulva. The sequence continues at coordinate 527,727 of KZ308414.1, forward strand.
GAAACGCATCCATCACGTTATACTGAATTAAATTTTGAATATATTGATAGCAAAACTAAATTGACGACAAAGAAAAATTCTTGCATGAAGTGTGTACGCAACCAACGATATCTGAAACACACCAAAAAGCAATATATTTGGATTATTCTGAATGTATTTAATAATATTCCCCTAAAAAATTTCGCTAAATTTAAATAACCATGTTTGTAATTTAATTTTATTGTAAACCTTAAAATGTGATTTAATGTAGATTACAAATAATATGTTTATTAGTAGTAAAATATACCCTTTCGTCATTTATAATTAACGAAAATATTGATCTTATTACTTTATAAACCCTTGAATGACTGAAATTTGTATGAAATCGAAACAAATATTAGTTAAAATGCCTTCGTTGTTCGCCCTTCAGTAGGACGAGGCCCTCGACTACCTTCAAATGAGCCTCAGTGCAAATCCGCATCTGGCAAAGAACGAGATTGAGATAAAAGTAGAGGATTTCTCTTACATTTTCTCTTTCCCGTGGTCCCTGATCAAGAAACTAACTTAGCAAAGAAAAGAAGGCGTAGGAACTAAGAAGAAAATGGGATAAAATAGTCTGGAACAGAAAAAGATGGAAGAATGGATGAATATGGGAGCAAAAGTGATCAAGGGAGATATGTGGAAAATGAAAAACTGAAACGGCAATAACACGTACCAAGTAAGAGAATGTGAGTCGGTGGGGTTTACATAAAATAGAGCGAGAGAAGAAGAAAAGAGCTGAGATAGGGAATGAAAACTGAAGTTCAAATTCTGCAGTAGGCCGAAAGACCAAAATGAAAGAGAATTTTACGGCGAGATTTTTGAAAATGAAACGCTGTTCGGATTCTACATTCATACCCCGGAATGGGGAGCTAGAGACGTGATAAGCGTTCACAGAGATGGAGGAAATTCTTCCCCAAGGTGGGATCGGAGAGAACATTTATTTGACACGAGATTGCCGAGGATCGTATTTGCCTGAAAGGACTAGATGAAGTGTAATCTGAGGTTTGTGAGTGCAGGAAAGACTGCATCCTACGTGAAGGTACGTCTCTCTGGGATAACATCTATCACTTCACACCACTGCAGTTCGTAGCATAGAACAGCATCAATGAAAACGTTACCTAGGTTAAGATTCGGAATAGCTCGAAGTAATATGATAACTTTTATTTCCTGAATATTTCCCTCGGAACGTTAAAATTAATCAGAATAACCTGCTGCGGTAATTAAAATAGACCGTTTATGATTTTTTTCTCCTTAATTAAGTATAAAATTATAATCAACAATCAAATCGATGAGTGATATAAAAATATAATTTGTCTTGCCTATATGTGCATACTGGATTTCGATTAAAGTTTAATATTCAACTTACTGAACAAAACATAGTTAAAAATGACAACCGCAAAGATTAATTTGGCATAAAAAGAGTCTTCAAAATTCCTATTTTACTATTACTTATTTTAAATTTACTATTACTGAAGACCGTGAAGAAAGGACTTCACGACGACGACGAATAAATTCATTTCCAGCCGGAAAAATTTTGTTCATGTCTCCTGATTCAGGGTCTTATCCATGGTTTTCTATTAATCACTTCAAGTTCACTTTCTTTATACTGAAGATCATGGGTTAGGGGAGAGCGTCTGGCTCGGATTAAGGTTGGGTATTCAGGTTAGGGTAAATTCATTTAGTACAGCTTTTGGGCGGCGGTATTTGCAGATAGTTGTTTTGAGGTCGTAATCCCAGATTGTGGAAAATAAAGTATTTTGGATAAGTTTTAACTTAGAATTGAACCTTTTGGTTATTTTTGGAGGAAGGACTTGAGATCGCTCCACGAGACGACGCAACGCTTTGAGCAGTCGCTCGGAGGGCGGAAGGTACGGGTTGGAATCCCGGTCTTGGAAGGATATCCTTTTATTCCATGGCTCTTTCCTGGGGTTTAACGTGCAAAGTTACCTTAAATCTTTTACTTCAAAATGAAGATGCAGTAGTACCCTGACTTGTGAACTGATCTACATACAAAATTTTCCACATTCAATTCTTTTCTTACACAACCTTGACCTCTAGATGCGAATTTGAAGGAAATTAAAATACTGTGGAAAAAGTAAAAAGTCTCTTTCCCTTCAAAAATGGAGTTTTTCCACAAAACATCGCCAATGTCTGTGAATTTTATTCTGTGAATTTTAAGCTAGGTGCGAGCATAATTTCGAGAAGCGAACAGAAAAACAACGAAAATAAATAAGGGAAAATTGAGCTTCGAGGTACAACTTCTCGAGGTACGAATTTCGAACTCGAACGAATCGTTCGTAAGTTGAGGTACCATTGAATATAATTTCAGAGTAGCAAAACGGTATGATGATGAATCTACAAACGAACCCAAACCTCGAAACCAAAGTCATGTTTTGTTCTATGTGCTTCTCTTTTTTTTTTAATACTATAATTAGCTTTATTCGTGGTTTTTTTTATAAAATGATACAATTAGGAGAGCCCCAATACAATCCTATTTATGGCTCAATGAATTCCTTTACAGAGTAAAACTTACAGAAATAATTGCTTTATTTGCATGAATAACTTTATATTCAAAGAAGGAAAATGTATACACCCACTACATAACAGAAAAACATCTTTAAATACACCAATAAGATTCTAGTTGCAAAATAATATGTTTGGATAAAATTATGAAACCTTTTTCAAGCTAATAACGAAATCCTCAAATCTGAAGGAAAATATGTCTGTAAACCATAAATACTTTTTCCGATAGAACTAAATGGTATGATAAGATTTTATTTCCATCTTTATCGAGTGTTAAACGTTTTTATTCGAAGTCTTCCGTTAGTACAAACGCAAAAATAATAATAAACAGCTTCATTAATTAATAGGGTAAGATTGAGTTTAAAGAACCTACTCTGATTTCTAACTCAATTTATTAAAGTATTTGACAAGAAGGACATAGCGACAAGAGAGTGCTAAGAAGAAAACTACTTCGTGGGTGTAAAAATCCAAGTCAGCACTTAGGACCAACATAATGCGCTTCTTCATTAGCCTAATTCAATAACAGGTGTCAGAGGAACGCAGCTACGTAACGAAGCTCCAGAGAAATGAATGCAGGGTAGCAATACATCGATAAAGCTCCGGAAGGGCGACGAAAAATGAAGTTCGTTTGTTTTCATGAATAAATAATGGCAACATTGGCCTCGATGAAACGCTGTGAAAAAAGATACTGTTAATCCTACGAAGCAGTAGAGTAGAAACATTTGTGTCGCTCGTTATCTGCTGTAACGGATTTTAAAAGGATACATAAACTCAACAATCCTTTGAACTGTTGATTAAAAATGTCATGAAATAAAAGTAAAACGTTTGTATCAAAATGGACACATTAATAACCGACGACGCAATACGATATTTGCATATAAATTATATATCGCGGTTTAATTGTGATGCTTTTCTACTTAATAGGATGATCATACACCGTATGATCGCTCCGTTACCGTAATTTGATAGAATATTCCACAGCGGAGCCGACGCAGTCCATGATCGCACATTCAACAAAAATTGAAGTAATTACCAACTCCTCTTTGATCAAAATTGTTCCGTTGCATATGGCGCGTGTACTTAGCCTTTGAGGTACCTGCTACCACATATTGACGAGTAAAGTCATCTTTTGGTACAGGATACAGGAAAATATACCTTTCTAGGGAAAGGAAAAGCTGTTTAAATTTGCATATAGAGGTGTATTACCGGAGCAAACCTTCTACAAAACTGAATTAAAGATGTATTTTCCCAATTCTTTATCTAATGAAAAATGAAAAAGACCCCATCCGCTAAATATTGTTAGGATAAACAAGTAACACCGCATGGATACCAAAGGTCTGAGACCTTGAGAAGTTGACGTTACCACTGGTATATTGATTTGAAATGTTAATGTAAATTTTTGTGTTCTATTTTCCTGTTTTCATTATTTTTTGTTATTCCGATATTTAATCCTTATTCTATATTTTCTTATTCCTTTTATTGTTCCGTTAAATAATATTTTATTACCTACCTCTTGTGATTTCATATCCAACACCTCTTCTTATCTGAATTATTTTTAAGAATTATGCATTTTTTTTCTTGGAATGTTGCTGAAACTTTCCTTTTATTTATTTTCCCCTGTTCTTTTAAGCTTTAGTCACTACTGACAGTAGGTTTCGCAGGTTTTCACGCCCCCCCCCCCCATCACGTGGGTGTTTTCCTGCAGGGTTTTAATTTTTTCCTAATTGCAGACTTAGGTTTTTTTAAAAACCCACATAATAGTTCCTTCTTTTGTTGTTTTTCTTTAGTTCAACTCCCAACACCTCTTTCATTCCATATGTAATGACTAAGGGTTAGATGTAAGAAGATACTAATAAGTCTCAATCTCGCCCTTAAATAAAGACGTTTTATTATTATTAATAA
>KZ308414.1:532443-562608 GCA_000376725.2 Ladona fulva
ACTTGAAGGTGTGTATTCTTAAAAGAAAAATATAATTATTATTATTTGACAGGGGCTGATATATTGACCATCTGAAGATGACTCTAAAACCAAAGAAATGTGGAAAAAATATGAAACCCTTGTGGCATTGGGCGAGATGTTGAATTAAAAGAAGAAAGAAGTGAGCAGGAAAGGCTTAAGAAGGTATTCCTGAAGAATTGAGAGAGAGAGGGAGAAAAACAGTGTTGTGGAGTGGTTAAGAGGCATTTTAAGGAGGTTGCTCTCAGGCTGTTAGGAGGTTGTCCAAGCGACAGAGATTAGTAACGAATCTCTTGATTTAATTCACGATCCCTCGACCTCTTCCCGGAACATGCTCAGTCCCTCGGGATAGAGTGAGGAGATACACTGTAGATAAGAGAAGAAAGGCAGGAAAAGAATGCATGGAGAAAGGAGAATTACGGCTACCGTCTTTTTTTTACGCGATGTTTTCCAGGCAATTTTGACGGAAAAGAGCGCCGTTTTTGCATCGCGTTATAACACGCGTTTCCCCCCACTAAGAAAGGGGAGGAAAATAGGTTTTTCGCGAGAAGGAAAACTCGCAAAGTTTACGGAAATTCCGCGAATTTCATAACCTGGTTAGGTGGGACAGGGAGGATAGCTGATGGATTTCGGTAATAAAATTTTCACGTACTTTAGGAAGTATTTTTTAATTCAGATTCCTCGTTGGCGGTCTCACAACGAAAAGAGTGGGATGAAGCTTCTAGGAAGCTGGGAGCGTGTAAAAAGTGAGTTTAAATTTCATTGCAGAATAACTTTCAGGATAGGAGAGTTGTGATACAGAGCACTCACATGAAAATTTGGATTTTCCGCGCTATACAAAAACAGAATGACAAACTCCTGGGATATATGCGGAAAAATGATAAGAGACTATTCCAAGTAAACAGCAGCAAAATAATTAAGGTACATACTGCAAACTGAATAGACTTAATTCTGATGAGACAATAATAATAACAAATTCTCTAATGGAAACGGGAAGATAAACCCAATTACATCCATTTTGACAATCATTATTATTGTTGCAGGAAGTTTTCTCGGGTTTTTTGCCGGGTTGCTCTTTCGATGTCGGTCGATTTGGCTCCTTTCCTAGGCTACTTCAGGACGAAGTGCCGAGTTGTTCTTTGCTGGGGGTTTATGTAGTCGGTTCCTGGTGACTTTCACCTTTTATTATTGGCTTAAGTGTCGTTGTGACAAATCATATTGTAGTCTCCTCTCTACTCCACCTCGTTTCCTGATTGGTTTTCTTATGTAGCCAATTGTTTTATTCCATCTGCTGATCTTCTGCGGGACAGGTCTCCACGTTTGGTTAATTGAGTATCCGTCGTCTCTATTCATGTTTTTTTTATTATTATTGTCTTTTATTTTTATCATTGTTATCGATCACATACAACCAATCCATAACCAAAATAATACGATTAGTCGGGACTCGAACCCGGGAACTTGGGGTTGGAACGCTAGTACGCTAATCACTCCACCACAGTATGGAGCAACCCACAAGTAACACTGTTTTATAAAAACAGTATATCCGGAAAAGAATTCAGACTGGATTATCATCAAAAGTAAGTCGAAAGCTGCTTTTTGCGAAATACGATTTGGAAATTAGTAATGCGTCCAAACTGAAAGGTAACATCGTCCATCTTTCGATTGTTTATTTCAGTAAAATGTAAATTTAAATAACCATAATAGGAGCTAGAAAACTTTTTACTTCCTATATCTGAGCAATCTTTAGTAAGCTCTATCGTACCTTGTAGAAGGTAACCTCATATTATAGTTTGGCTCAATATTTAGATATGATCCCCATAAAAAAGGGAATAATCAGCAACTGAAATTACATTTTACCTGCTTAATTTTTCAATAAGGTTATCATTCATATAACCGGAAGACTCAGCGAAAGGTCAAACGTATCTTTTCCTCCGTCACCAAATCCAATTAAGCCCGATTGCAGCACGCTGATCTGATTAATACGAATGTTAACCAATCCTTCTGACTATGATCCTCCGACGAGGATGAGCCATCAGTTGACCTTTATTAAACATAATTTAAGTTGAAATTTAACAAAACCTTAGTTTTCTTGACGGTTATATTCATAATCTTGCGTCACCCTGAAAATAAAGTATTTCTCTTTCAACACTGTCCCTAAAGTTTCTTAAACGAATTAAATTTTTGGGAATATCGTTGATGAAACTGAGATATCATCTAATTTTATAAGGGAGATTAGTATGTGAATACCTATTGTACCCTACACATTTTTCAAAGGGATTAATATTTATTCGTATGCCAATTAAAATTTAGTATCGGTAGTACAGTGCATTTTGATTCTTCGCCACTGAAATTCCATCATATTGTTCATCGTACTTTTTCATGTTGTATTTTCCCTAGTGATTAACTATTTTTAATTTTAAAACTGTTTCCATTCCTCTTCTCGAAAACTGTTTGCTTGTAAAACGTATTAAAAAATCTATAGTCGCTCTCTACACCGTGATGTTCATCCTAAATATGTGCATTAAGTGCATTTTCTCAATGAATAACAATGATAATAATAACGACTTTATTTTGCGAATTATGATCTTAAGAGAACATATTTACAATTATTTTATTTAGTCACGAACAAAACCATACCCATAGCAATACTTGGATATGAACCCAGGACCACGACATTGCTCAGCTAACACGTTAACCCCTATACCACCGAGACCAACATAAAAAAGCTTGTTGCTATGTTGCAAAAAGTCCTTAAAACATACCATAATACTTTTAAATTGATAATTGGTTTCATAACTGTAAGAGGGGTCACAAAGTGATTGATGCTTCAAATATTTCAAAACACACGATCAGTTCAGAAAACAATTCCAGTTCGAACGAGACAAGATCTACGCAATTAATACTTCCTTTAAGATGTTTGCGTAAACTTCGAAGTTTAACCTGACCTCTTTTCTGTAAATCCAAGATGTATATGTTTATATATCTATAATTATACGGTATTTTCATTATTCCCAACGTAAGGTTATGATGAACCGTTCCGTGGTCTTGAAATTATGGTTCCATTTGCAAAGTGTTTGAGCAGTGTTAATTCTATTCTATATTACCAAATCAGCCACATCACGTGCAAAAGCATGCAACTAACGCAACGGTTTGATTCGACTAGCTAACTTGGAAATCACTCCGACCTCAGTCCTTTTTCTTAGGCAATGATTTTCTGATTCATCTTGCATGATCTGATTCATCAGCCGCACACACGAAATACTGTTTATGCACTTCCTAGCATTTACTTTGCATTCTCTTCGCTACTGACAACTTGCAGCTTTTCCAAAGGTAGAATTGAAGCTCTGAAATATTTAGATTTAAGATTCATACCCCACAAACCACCAGCGGCGCATGGCAGGGGGTGTAGCAACACCAAAGATCTAACCTAATTTGAACATTTCACTGTTATAAGGAATGACAAATTGTCGTTGATTAGTTAAAAACGTAATATCTATGCATGATGACGAGTCGTGTAATTATTGGTATTATAATATGATAATATAAAGAAAATAGTGTAGTAGTACGGCTCTCGGATAGCCAAGTGAGCAACGCGGTCGACTTCGGTGAAAGCGGTCCCGGGTTCGATTACCGGTGCGAACCAAGTGCGAAATGACCTAAGCTTTCGAAGCACTTTTAACAATACTACTACTACTGTGTGGTAGTAAATGATCGATAACATAAGATTATCTGATTCTATTTATGCGTCGATACCCTTCGTGTTAAAACGTTATGTACAGTATATGCATATAAATCACACATATCCAGTGAGAAAATGTCCTAATAGGATGAGGTGAGGTGCAGAAACTCGGTTTTAACCTACACCTGTGTTTCGAAAGCAATGGTAAGTTAGTCTCTAGAGTATGATGGATTGTAAATACATGCGTGTCACCAACGTAGCCACGAAGGGGTCCATGGGGTCTGGAACCCCCGTCATTAGGTCCTGATTAATGGCTGACTTCGAAACCCTTCTACTTTCTCGAAAGTTGGTCCCTGCTATTTGTTTATCGCAAATATACTCCCGCAATTGGTTAACACGACTAAAACAAGAGCAAAAGAAAGGATAATATGCAAATAAAGTAACCTATACTTTTAAATAACTATATTTGTATAACAACTTAGTTAAGTTATGGTGGCTTAGCCAGGAGTTAATTATGCGGGGTTCGGACCCATTAGAGTCCATGGGGTACGGATTCCTCTCTTAGGTCCTGATTAATGGCTAATCCTGATTAACGGTTTCTGATGAATTGTTAGAAACACTTCTATTACACTATTTTTTGTGACGCCTACTGTTCGGAGACTTAAAATCGTTACAAAATCTTACTGCTAAGCATTTTATTGAAGAGAATACATTAGATGATTACAGTAAACCAGCTTCTTTCAATTATAACGTCCCGTCCAGGTTGAATTTAGGCCCAAAGCTGCAATTGAAAAACGTTAAAGCTTCATTATGTGGGATGTTATGCCCAAGTAAAAGGATCAATTGACTGACTCTGAATTCACGGTTGTCCCTTTCTTAGGGCAGGTGGGCGGAAGTAGCAAAAAATAATAATTTTAAAATTTTAATCATCAGTATCATAATATAAGCTATTTAAAGCAGCAATCCTCAAAAACATGAATTAGGAATTAAATTTTCACGAAAAAACATTTCCTCCTCCAGGACTCGTACCTCTTCCTCTCTTCTTGAGCATATTGAAGCGTAAACGACAATGTGTAATATTGTTTGTCTGTTTATTATTGATACAAATAGTTCATAAAAATTTAAATTAGTATAAGTGTAGAAATCAGGCCATCAGATTATATGTATATAAAAAACGATTAATGAATACAATGAACAAATGTGGTTGGAACTGAACGGTATTCCACCTCGCCCCTGCGGGCCACACGATCCCCCGTGCCGTACCCGCCGAGGTTTATCTTTGGGACCCCTAGAGGAGTCCCAAAGCGGGGGTCGAGAGGTCCGCGGATGGAATGGAGAGATTTACCACATACCGCATCCATCTTCAATATAAAAAGTTATATTTGAATACGAAGAGAAAATATATTATATTTTAAAGGAGTAATGAGGGTATTTAAGAATGTGTAGAAATAGTATAACCTAAATTACTAGGTGATTTAAAAGCAAATTTTAATAGTTTTGGTCAAATTTTTATTCCCAGCTTCGAATATATTGTTGTAGCAACTTTTGGGTAGCAACCTAAATATATTTATGCGCAAATAAATATCTGTTCAATAAAATTCAACGGTTCAAAAGAGAATTGCTTTTGGAGAATTTAGAAAGTATGATAGAAACTCATCATTTCTTAGGCTATCATTTTTCGAACTACAAATTCAAAATCTCTTAGGAACCTTTTCCCAGTTAATCCCCATAATTCAGTTACACTTCTCTCCCGAAGATGGCAACTTAGTTATCGAAATACGTATCGAGAACAATACTTGCTTAGCGTGACCACGGAGAACCCCAACCCCCCTTGGTGGGAATTCTTCAACGGTTAGTTTCTTCGCAAACAACGGCTATTTGGAGCCTTTATCTAACTCTGATGTCTTACAACAGCCGTGTTCCTTTTCCTTATAGGTTGTAAGGAATGGAAATATTAAGAGGAACCGGACAAAAATTATTCATTACAGGTAATATATAACTCTTTGCAGCAACAGTACCAATTCGTCTTTAAGAGATGCATGATAATGTTTGTACGGAATACTCATACCTCAGATAATTGATAACAGCACGATTAATGAGTAGAAATATTGAACATGGTTGGAGCGCTTTCAGAAGAAATCCGCCTATTCTAAATGCAAAAACACGCATAATGTCGAAGAGGTCTTCGACCAATGTATATTTTACCATTCTTATATGGAAGTGAAACTTGGGAGCTAAACGCAGCAATAATCCAGTGACTCCAGACTACAGAAAAAAGTATGGAAAGGTGTATGTTTGTAATCACTAGAAGAGACTGAAAACACAACACCTGGGAAAGAAATATTACTGGAGTGCAATACATTATAGATAAGGAAATTGATTAAATGAATGCTGGCAGGCCTATAGACAAGGCGGAACGTCAACCGTTGGACGTCAGTAGTTCTTAACTGTATAAAAGAGACATGAAGAGGCCAGGAAGAAGACCAGAAGACAGATTGAACAGATACATCATCAGGTACTAAAGAGCAATAGTAGAACGAGAATCTCAGGAAAGAGAAAATTGTAAAATGCTCAAGGGAAGCCTGTATCCAACGTTGGGCTAAAAAAGGCTGATGATGACAATAATATATACATATATTTACCAATTGTTTCTTTACAAAAGAAAAGAGATGAGTCGAAAAGAATTATAAACAGGAAAAGGAATAGGCATTTAACTTTGAAGATAGATGTGCGCCTTAAAACCCACGGATAAACAGATGTGAAAAATGACTGGGAGTTGAGTCAAAGTCACCCTGGAAAGTATTCTTTCCACTAAACTACCATACCGCGTCGTTAGCATACTGTTAAGGTAATGCTGCTCACCTGCCCAGAAAGTTGGAGACCCAGGTTCGAGTCTCAGTCATGTCGCTATCTTTCACATCTGTTTATCCTTGAGACTCGTTCTCGATATACTAATTTTACAATTGATAAGGGAGTTGACATTTATTTGCTTTAAAAACGGCGCATCAATCAGTGCGTATTATGAAAGGAAGGAAGGAAGGAAGAATAGAATTACGGAAAAAATAAAGAAAAATCAAACACTCTCGCGTATCTGAAAATGCCCCGCAGTCATTGAATAACACTTGATTTCTTTACGACTTACGGATCACTGCCCTTCTCATCATCGACGAGGCTATTTAAAAAAAAACCAACAGTTACGGCTTTCGATATACTGACGTAAAAGGACTATTCGAGCGTGAAATCAAAGGAATAAATTGAGGGTTTCGCATTTAATCTCCCTGCACCTTTTTCCCTTCATCTTCAGGCAGTGGCTGACCTTAACGCCATCAGCAACTCATCCCATGGGAAAGTTATAAAATATTAGCAATCGGCTGTAAAAACCAACAACCTCGAAAATCAATACGGCCAGAAGGGAATATATTTATATCTCATAAATAAATTAAAGATGTCCGGTCATATCAGTGAGAGACGTTAATGGGATGAGTTAAATGGTATTGACAGGTTTCGATATTTTGCTGTTCCGATTAGCTCTTGCGTGTAATGAAATTCCTTTCAGTCAGACGAGCATCGTCTTCTCCGCTGTATCAATCCTCATTCATCACACTCCCATCAACCCTCGAGGAATTTTCCTCTGCCTTTACGTCCAAATTTCCCAGTGGATCTCTGTTCCTGATTTCGCTCTCGTGATGGGATTCGGATAATTGAATGCTCTATTTGATTTCGTTGGGATACTCCACCCTATTCGTTCCCTTTCCCACATACACATCTGCTTTATTATCTTTGTTTCCCATGCCATTATTCCTTCATTCACTCTCCCAATTTCTCCCACTGAGATTCATTCCGGGAAGAGATTTCATCGCCGATGTTTTAAAATCGAATTTCGAATCGCTCTTCTTCAATTCAATACTAAATATGCCTGTGGCTTTGTCGCTTCAATGCTACGTATTCGAGTGATTTACGTAGATGAATTAAATTCTTGTATAACTAAGATGATTACTTTGAATATTTTGGAAGATTTTCTCTTTTCAAGAGTTCTCGGCAGCGTAGCGATTTAGGCGCTCGCCCGCCAACCAGACTGGGATTCAATCCACAACTACGACAGTTAATTTGCCGGACATTTGAGGTCACAGGTCAGCATGTAAAAATACCGTGGGTAAAATTCTGAGGGATAACATAGGGAATCGCGCATTGATAGCAACATCTCCATGATTTAAAACTGTTCGGCTCAAGTCTCAGCAACCTGCCATCTCCCAGCGGATTGATTCGCTGAGAATGGGAGGCTGTGATTAAATAGTTTTGGAAGGCTGCTCGGTGACCTAAAATAAAAACACTTAGCCGCAAATAGTAAATATTTTCTTTGAGTGTGGATTTAGAAATTTCTCGTGACCAATCTTGAATGAAGCCGCCTACGGCTTTACACCTCGTTTTAGGTAAAATTTTCTATAAAATAAATGTACGCCATTTTGTTATATAAAATATTATGGATTAGAAATTATGCAAAAATTGAATATTGGCCGTAAACATGAAGATGGTAGAAGGCAAAATAGAGTTAGATGTGACTGCAACATATTTATGCGATGGATTCCTTGAAGGGGTCCGCCATGCATCGGAAAAAAGGAATTGAAAAATTGGACGCCTTTTGTAAAATTTGGTCGACTTTGACGCCCAGAATGATTTCCGTGTGCATTATTTAATGTAGATGGCAAGTTTGATTGTATGCAGAATTCAATAATTATTTATTATATTTATTCAAGAATGAGCACGCGAAATTTCAAAAACCGGACCGAAAGGCACATTTTGGTATATTTGGCCGACCCTTTCTGGAATTCAGTCCTCTGAGATCTATTAAGACACTACTCGAAATTTTCTCGACCAATTAAAGTTACGAAATATTACTAATGAAGTCTACTTAATTTGAACCATAATATGCGATGGCAAATAGAGATATGGAGGGCTTCAACATTTTTCTACCTCTTGTTCTAGTGTCTTCCACGAGCACGCATACATAATTCTATTCACTCAACAGTTTCGTATTTTTTATTAATCGAAAGGTGGCAGAGCGTTTGAAAAGATTTATTGTGGAATAATCTCAACGATATCAAGCTAAATCAATAAGAGGCTTAGGATGAGATAAATCATTGTAGATGACAATATTCATCATCACGCGTGAGTAAGCACATGCTGGGATTCATAAAGTTACTCAAGAAGGCTGTTCACGTGAAAGATTTAAGGGATCTGTTCGAGCGTTAATCCTGCCTGTGTGTAAAGGATAGCGCCCGCGTTCAATAACCCTAAATCACCTCTTGGTTCCGAAAATCAAGATCGAAGAAAAGGAGTTAACCTGGATTCTCAACGTGACACCCTTTATAATGTTTAATTGGGAGCTCCAAAAGATATCGCATTTAGGTTTTTCCTTTGTGCCTTGTTAAGGGGCTCCTACAATAAAATTTTTCATTTATTTTAATTAATTACTCAATTACCACACAGATATCCAATTTACTGGAAGATTACACTAGTAGGCGTAAACAATGACAATGGACGAACACACACAATCATTTCTTAACTGGAGGAACCCGATCAGCCAGGACTCGAAGCCGGGACTTGGGGCTGGAGCGCTAGCACGCTAACTACTCCGCTACCGAGGACGGTTTATTGAAGAATTATTTTCATTTTTCTATCGATAGGGGATTAAAGAAAATCTATCATTTTTTAGCTACTGAAGTTGCTGAGACTCTTACTGGAGGCATTAATTGTCATTCCTATGAATGGCCGAGTGTACAAGAAAAAACGGATGTGAAAAAAGTCTGACAAACCAACTTGTCTGCCTCCTCCGGCTAGATACCTCAATTGGTTAGACCAGCCGTCCGGCGAGTAATCCAGGTTCGAATCCCGGTCCTATCCGAATAACTCATGTACGTTTTTCCTTGGGAATATTACCGGGTGTACGCCGTTATGTGCCATGTCACTTAACATCATTTTCCTTAGACTAAGAAATGAAGGATAAAAAGTCTGCCGTAGCCGGATTTCGAACCCGGATCTCCCATTTGTCGTACGACTGCTCTATCAAGACTTATCCAGACTTAAGCAGACTTAATCTTCTTCATTCCTTCATCTAAAATCAAGAATATGAGCCTTGCATTTTCTATTGCCTATCAATTAATATCCTAAAATGTTCTCGACAGAGTTTGGTTGCCACGAGGAAATATTTTATGTAAAAAGGTTGACCAACCACTGTTCTATGCTAACCAGCTATGCTTAAATGATTAATTCAAGTGGAATATTATCATGCTTGATTAACTTTCTCATTTGGCGTTCGGAAGGGAAATTTCAAGAGGTATCTTTACATGGGNAATTCAAGCATGTATATCATGCGTTCCTCCATTGCTTATATCATTTTCCTTAACAAGTGTGAAAAATAGCGACATGACTGGGACTCGAACCCATGTCTCCCACTTTCCGGGCAGGTATTCTAACCACTGAACAACCATGCCGCGTCTCTTCCACAATACACATGTTATTCCTTTGGGATCAGCCGCAGGACTTTATCCTGCAAAGTAATCAAGCCTTTCCTTTATCATTGTTGCTGAAAACCCATAATGATTCTTAGAAACGGCTGCGCCCGTATAAATCTGACTAAATTGTTGCATAAATTATCTTTAAGCGTTTCCAGGATCCATTATTCGTGTCCTTTTAATCCATTAACCTTATCTAACGCTATAATGAATCTCTTATGATCATGAATTTCTCAACTCAACAAAAATAAGCTTACGAGTGCCGTTGTATTTATACATCCATTCTGAGATACAATCTCGCTGAATAATTGTTATATATGACACTATAGTAAAAAAATTCGCGACCTATTCGCTAAAAAATAATCAACCACATTCGTTTTTACTGCATGTTAGCTACCTATACTGTTTATCCTACAATATACTTGTACCTTTCAAAAATGCATCGTCAAAGTCTTGCTACTTTCTCGGATACAGGTCTTTAAATTTAGGTTAAAGTTGCAATGAAAGTTAATCCCAAGGATGACTGTGTGGAGATATGCAGAGGCCGAATATTTTAGGGAAAATTCAATGTGATGTATAAGCTAATGAAGCTTCGTGGGTACATGTGAATGAAATGCAGTCGCCGTCGAATAATAGGTAAATTAGCTGCGAGAGCTTATCCCAGTCGGGTGATTTACTAAGGAGACACTATCTCATGCCCTATTAATGGGATTTAGTTCCGTGAAACTATAGTAGCTCACTAACCTGCATTGATATGAGTAAAATACGAGGTTTGCCACTTCAAATCACAATGCGTGATGGTTATTAAAAAATCCATTCCAAAATTATTAATGAAATAACATTTATTCATTAAGGAGGGGATTTGGGAGGTATTTTTCAATTTCAAGTCTCCAATCCTGAATTAAACTTGAAAATCATTTAGGAACGAATTATTATCATTAGGACGAATGGGCCGCAATAGTGTATTACTATACGTTTTACAATATACAATTACAGTATATGTTTATATAATTATAAAGTTAGTACGTAATATAATATACAGTATAGGGTATAGAATTATAGCATAGTGAGTACTATAGTGTATTTTGTTGTGCATAATATAATGGAAAGTATGTATTGTATAGTGTATAGTAATAACATACAAATGTCACATCAGAAGTAATAAATATAATATTTTATTCCGCCTAAACAACTATTTTAGTATTGAGCTAGTAGTATTAATTTTATATTAGTAGATTATATATTAGTAGTTTAATTTTATCGAATTGTCGTCTTAACAAATCCAAAAGGCAATGAAAATTGCTTCAGCTTCAATGGTCCGTAAAGGAATAGAATTTTAGTAAACCTAGGAAAAAGAATGATTTTTCAAAAGTTATTCAGCATATTTATAGAACACCAAAATCATTAAAGCGAACGTGAGGCATTGCTTCATTTCTTATCTTCCATAACATAACATAGAGGAATGTAATGTAAAGCTGTAGGGCTCCTTTTCTTTAAAGCTGTCTAAATAGAAACAATCTTATTTTTAGCACGCGGTGGAAGTACTTCCTAATTGTGTAACGTCGGATACTTTCCGCAAGCCCTTCATTATTTTCTTTCCTCGATCCATTATGGGCGTGTGAAACATTAGCAGAATCTTAAAAGCAACCAAAACATTGACGGTGACGCCCCAGAGCATCGGAACACAGGCGACGTCCTAGGCAGAAAATAGCTACTCCGGAACTGCTTGACACGGATAAAGTTCCAAGAACATTAGGGCAAGGACAGCTTTTCAAAACAGAGGCTTTAATTAAGCGGAAGAAAAGAGGAGAGCTTCCCTGAAAAATTACGAGGTGATTAATGTAAAACCCGATATTAAATAGGAACACTGTTTCGCATTCTATACGCTAAATTAACTCGAATCATAAAATGAAAGGAAAATATGTATTTAAATTTGATTGGAGGAAGCCAGTTGGGTAGACAGGAACGTAAATAGATGCGAAATAAATGGGGAGAGATTGGTTGAAGTATTGACGGAAGAGATGTTGATATGACAAAATTGATGGGACCGATCTTGAGAAGTAGTAGATTACTTAAGGGAAGGAAGCGAAAGATCAAAGTCGAGGTTTCTATTTTGGGAATAAGTTAAGAGGAAGGTCAATTATTATGGGGCGTAGTGAATGGGAACTAAGTTTCAGGGGAGGCATCCAGAGCTATGGTAAAGTAGGACACTAATGATGATGGATGATTCGCAACGAAAGTTAAATTTTTCGTAGTTAAGGGAGGAGTTTAGAAGTTAGAAGGATTCCGAGGATCCAAATGTTCAATAATTTATACTGTTCGATCACGTCGATCGTGATTTTTCATGATTTTATGCGGAATCTATAGCTCGAGATTCCCTGATATTTCACCTTTCAAACTATTATATACGTCACCGCCAAAGTTCAAATAACTTTGGCTTACGATAGTTAATGATTTCATGGTAATAAAATGACGCAGACTAGAGATAAATTGTCTGATTGTGAATATCTTCGTGTTTTACAGTAATAATCTCCGTATATTTCTCTAACGCTAAATACAACAAGTTAAGCAGCGTATTTGGATAACTAGATATTCTGTAGCTAATTTTAGACAACTCACTCTTCAGTGTTTCTTTTGAAACGCAAATTTATTTTGCTTTTATCATTTATTTATTCATGTAAGAGGACACTTTTAAGCCTCAACGTCGCCCGAAATAAAGAAGTTACTTGCTAAAGATTTTAAAAGCTCCTTAAGCCTTACGTTGGCAAATGGAACTTGCGTTTGAAGCAAACGAAAATTTCCGGATTACGGATTCTAATTCCAAAGAATCGGTAGCCAAGAAATTCGTGTTTTTTTCCAAATGCAAGTTTTGTTTGCTGACATAAGGCTTAAGGAGATTTTGAATTTCTAATCCATTATTAACAGCCGTGTTCTAATTTTCGTTCTTTTCATCTTGATGATTACTTATTTATTCATTAATTAAATATTAATCAATAAATCTGTATTTCAACGGACTGATGTTTCATCAAAAATAAGTTTTCGACAAGTGTCACTAGAATAGAAGTATAACTGAAGAAAAACCGAAATATATTTTATGAATATTATGTTACTCTAGCTTCCCAATGTTGAATGTTGGTGAGTAAAGTTCAATGTCGATATTCAGACGAATTTTAAGTACAGCATGACAAAGAAGCACGTTTCTCTGTCACATTTCAACCGTTTAGTGCAAAACAACTTGATATTTTGCGAATTCGGAAACTCCTCTAAGTGCTGTAATAATATAATTTCAGTTTCGACAGGATCGTAAATTCTGAGTTCATTTAAAATCGAGTCTATTTAAACTTCTCCTACATCATAAAACGTGCTAAATCATGTCATACAAATCATATATGTCACATAGTAGTAGTGGCGAGGTTAAGGCGCCTCAACCGCTAGGTTACTTGCGCCAATACTTCAACAAATATTGACCGATATTACTGGAATACTTTCATTCCTGGCAGGTAAATCAGTCAAAAGTTATGGAGGGGCTTAATAAATATAGAAATAAGTAAAATAAATAGATAAAACCAATAATTAGGTAAAATGAGTAAAAAGATTTGCTCCCAAAATAAAGTAAAATACGTATCTTACCCAAGAAGGGTTGCAGTCTTCTACATGATTATACAGACCAGCCTCCCTGAAAAACCGTATAACTCTGTTAAGGTTTTCAAAGTCATCTCCTTAATTGTCTTTAATCTCACCCCTGATATTTAATCGATTCCTCAATACATGACACTGCTCGCAATCTCTAAATAGGTCCCAAGGAAGGATGGACTATTAAAAAAGTCTGACGGGACCGGGAACCGGAGACTTTTTTCAGGTCCATTCTTCCTTGGGATTTTTCCTGGGTGCGCACCATCTTGCGCAAAGTCACCCTTACCCGTTCTCCTGTGTCTCTAAGTAGGTGTTTAATGGTGAGTTGCGAGTTGCACCTAACGCACATAGGTGCTGGCTCCCCATCTATAAAGAGGAATGAGTGGGCAAGACTAAAGAGGTCACATAGTGTTGCGAGCCTAGAAGACTGTAACTATCACTAGGTAATATCTTGTGAATGTGTGTATATATGAAAATGAATGGGACACATCCTGAGGAACTTCCTTGTTCTCGATTACAGTTCGATTTTCCACAATATAACTTGGAAAATTCGTCCCAATTTTCTTACCATTTTCCAAGGTGATGATACTTTGACATTTTCTAATCTTCCAACGATATAAAGTTTGAGGAATTCGCCGTTATTTTATCGGAAATGAAAAAAAGACGACCTAAAGAATTTTTCTCCGCGAAACGTTGGCTCATTAGTTCTTTCCAGAACTACTTGTTAGGGTCGGAAATGGTGGAGTGCATTTGTCAATACAGATAAAGTAATTATGTTCCTCCCAATTAGGGAACTGATCACAACTTTAGGCATGTAGAAAACTGAATGATAAACGAAGTTTTTATTTTATTTCGAGAGAGAAAAAATGTCTCCGCTTTCCATCCATTCCAAGGTTTCTCCTCATTAATTCAGCAAAAGTCCGCAATGCACTCAGCTGGTAAATAGGGCTCAAGTGCTCCTCTTAATTTCGAGATATTATTGATTCTGTCGTAATATTTTATTCATCAGAAATAAAATATATTTCTTTCGTACCTATTAATTTTTGCCTTTCGTCCGACCCTTCGAATTTTTCTTATTATCATATACCACAGAGGAACTATTAAAGCAAAGGGTTTTAAAGAGAGATCTTCTGAGCTTGGGTTAATGCTATAATATTAAAGTAGAAGTCACCCTGGTCAAATACTTGAGAAAGAGCATCAATTTTTCTTACATAGTAATTCTACTGTATGAATCAAAAATAGATCATTCTATCTGTTTTAAATGTGCCTTTTACACAGGTCATGGCCACTAAAAACAATTATAGTATTATCATTATCATTATTATTATTTGGAGAGTTGGAGTTTTGAAAAGTAATTATTTGTCCTTATTCTTTTATAAAATAAATTAGCTCATCTGAGCTCATGCTGCTTTACGTTAAGTAGATTCTTTTTTATTTCCTCGTGATTAAAATTTTCTCTTATATATGTCCTGTTGACAGCCAACATTCCTGACGGAACATGAAAGTATTAATTGCATAAATAGATATATAAATAAATAAATATTATTATTGAATAATTCCACTCTGCAGGTCGGAGCAGGAGGTAGGAGCAGATCCTGGTGGTATTGGCCACGATGCAGAAAATAGATGTAAATGACAATAACAATTCTTATCAAAAACATCTCATCTGCCCGACATTTACCCAAGAAGAAGGTAACCTCTTCAATAAATCTTGCTAAATCAGAAGTAAAATATACTACTACAAGCAATAATGACAAATTTAAGTACAAGGGCTTCCAGATAGCCAATAGGGTAGTGAGTTCGTCTTTGATGAAAGCCGTTCTAGGTTCGCTTCCTGGGGTGGCATATTCTCGAAATTATCTCAGCTGTCGAAGCACTTTCAAAAATACAGTGGTAATTTACTTATGAAGCGTTCTACAAACACACTTTTCAACAGATGAACTATTTGCTGACTCCATTTTGATCTCTTGATACAAACATAATTTCGAGATGTGAACCAAAAAACCGGAAATATAAAATGGGAAATTGGTAATAGAGATTAAATCTTTTCGAGTAACGAACTTCGCACTAGAACGAATTAAGTTCTTAAGTGGATATACCAATGTATTGAAACTACTTTAACGATACAATATGGATAAGTGGAATACAAATTGTATATACAAAAAAATCCTACATTACAATCGTACATAAAATCGAACAACAAAAAAACATGATTCATTTAAGGAAAACCTGAAAAATAAAAAATGGCGAATCCGGGGCTCAAACCCTGACCTCCCACCTGCCACGCGGTAGTTTGAACCATTTAAGGGTCCCTTTAAATCTCCTCAGGGTCTTGGGGTTTTTAACAGGGCATATTTAGAAATAGTGCAATCTTTGATGAATCCCTTAACTCTTCTTTTCAGGCGAAAAGACGGCTTAAGAAGAAGAATAATGGATAGTGAATCTAATGAGGCTGTCAAGATGGATATAGCTACACTTGAGTGACTAGAAAAGGACGAAGAGCTTTTAAAAAATGATCTAAGATACATCGTAATAACGGCGATACGATTGTCCCTCCTTTGGTTAAGAGAAAGTGCTGTAGAGACTTATTGTGGATAATACCATTTCCTTGATTAAAATTTTCAAAAAGCATAGTGAACTACGTAAAAGTCGATTGTTTCTATAGTTCTAAATGAATTGGCTTCAATAAACGAATTAAAATGTAAGGATTTAGAAGCTTCCATCTTTAGTAGGTTAAAAATCGATGGTACCTGATTAAATAAAACTTGCATCTTATGCAAAGGATAAAAAAATAATCCGTTGAAAGCAATAGGAAGGGAATCAAGGGAGATGAAGGAGATGAAAGAGGCCTCTCGTGAAATAAGGTAACCCGTAATCGGTTCAAAGCTAAAAATATAGGCTCTCCCATCCATATCTTAATTGAAATGAGAAGAAACGCTAGTAGAGCACTTTCCACTGCGGACTTATCCATTTCGATCACCTCAATTTGAAGATATCTTTTCGATTTACTCTGAGGTTCCGTACATTTACACGTACAATATTTAACTTTGCTTTCATCAAATCTGAAAACACCGTCTTTTGAAAATAAATTGGTATTTGTATTTATTCGCTCATTCTAAAACTTAAAAAATTGCCTACATCGCGAAAAATTGCAATTCTAGAAGTTGAATTGGAACTCCTTATAATTTTCTGAGTGCCACTCGTTACCTACATGCAAATGAAGAAATGTTAATATTTGAAAAACAAACATCGTTGTCCTCTTTAAGCCTGAAATTGGATCTTTTGGCAATGATAATCCGACATCTACATCTACATATTTATCCTGCAAACCCCCTTTTCTGTGTGTGCAAGGAGTGCATGCATCATGACTCTACTACCCTAATCGATTACTCTTGCGTATCGTTCGGGGTAAAAATGAATTCTTGAAACAAATAGTTGTAGCATTTATTTCTCGCAGAATCAGAACGGCCTATGTAACAGGAAGGATGCATAATATCAGCTACAACTTCGATGAATGTACCTGAACTTATTACGTATATTAAATCTTTGTTTAAATCTACGAGGGTCGTTCAATTAGTCCTTAGAAAAAAATAGAACAACAAATTATTTTGTTTAGATTTTTTTTCAACATAACCTCCTTTTAACTCTATACACTCTTCCAAGCATTCCCAAGCGTATGAACGGCCCTCGCACTATCTTCTGGAGAAGCCCATCCTGCATCCTGAGGCATTTGAGTAACAATCACCGATTTTTCGATTTCTTAAATGCCTCAATTTTTTTAATTTGATGTTAAAGAAACATATGACTGGACCATATGCGAAGATGTTACGACTCTCTGAAAGAGTAATTCCTCGACTGACAAGTATATCTGCAAAAAATCTTTCGACTTTCATAATAATCGACAAATCAATGTTTTGGTTTATGCCTGCATGAGTGCATAACAGAATCAAAAATATAAGATGTGTCATAAATATGAAATGTTCACTTCAGAGATAAAAAATATTTATAAAGTCCAAGTATTTCGCGACATTTATAGCAGGGCGAACGAAAGTATTAAATAGTTTTATTTTATGTTCTTAAAAAAGTATCTTGATAACATAATAATTATTATAATAATGCCTTGATAATTATCATTTTTGCTTTGATTTAACGTTGATTAATAAGACACGAGGTGTATTTCTATAAAGTCATGTAAAGTCATAGAAGTCAGGTAAAGTCAGTATGAGTCTAGTTGAGGTCTTAACCCTTTAATTGTTAACTACAAAACAATTTTGAAGAAGGAATGAGCTACTAGAAAAGATATGGAAAAAATATTTGCATTTCTCGCTGAACCACTGAACTATAACTCCACGGAAGTAAAGTACAATTACCATATGAATTACAGAATTACTTCATAGCATTCGATAAGAAATGGCCAAAGTTGATTGACATTACATATCAATCACAGCAGATTTACATAATCACACCAGTGAGCAAGGCTGGGACAAAATGAGAGAAACACTTTTCATTTTAGTGAACCACGGTAAGGTTCGAAGTATTGTATTCATCATAGTATGGCGGCAGGAAATTAAGCCTCGCGTAATTTTGCCAAAATTTCACTACGAAGAACTAACAAAGAGGCATCAAATTATTCAAAACTGTAGGTTCGAATAAGTTGAACGAACTATGTTATGTAAAGCCATTCCAGATTATCTTGAGTAAAATAACTCGCTCCGTTCACCCGCGTGCTGATTTCAAGGGCGAACGAATCTTCGGCGCCCTATCCCAGATTCCAGGTGAAAGTAGCTTTCCAATTCTAAGTTGGCGCCAATTTCCAATAATATTGGCTTGGGAAATGAACATCAACAGATCTCAAGGACGGTCATTTGGCAGACATTGTGTTTATTCTCTAGAATCAGTGTTTGCTCGCGGTTATCATTGGTTAGCTTAGGACACATTTCCACCAAATCCTAATTCAACATAAGAGAGACACGATTAAGGAGAATTTTTGTCGAATTTCATTATAAATCGATAGACATTTTTAAAAAAAGGATTTGCGTTATACCAATGACTATGCTTGCCGTGAATGTTACAGTTAGATTAGGGAGTAAAGTCTTATTCACAATGTTTATTTACATAAGTACATATTTTGCAAAGTACCTTGGAATAGTACTTATAAGAGGTGTTACGTTATCACTTTGTGTGCGGTAAAAATCCGAGAGTTAACACATTCTTCGAAGTACTCAAATGTGTTACTCGACAATAGATTTTCCTTTCTTATGTGAATGTAGACTGAAAGTTTCACTCGTGTTACATAGGTTTTCGCAAAATATGGCTTTAGTGCGAGTTTGTCCAGTCTCTCACTGCTTTTTCCAGTTCACCCGAGAAAGATTATTGGGGCACAAGAAATGTCCAGTATTTACGTATATATATTGGCCAACTTGCATTACTTCATAAGTTCCCAAGGACATGAAAAATACTGATTGGAACGGGACGCGATCCCGAGACTTCAGCTTTCCAAGCGACTGCTCTAGTCATTGTTCTATCATGGCAGAACATTTATTCATGCTGTTTGGGAGAACTTGTTGGCAAGATAGCTCAATATCTAGGGCAGTCGCCCGGAAAGCGGAGTTCTGGTCCACTCGGACTTTTTTCTGTGACTGTTTCTCTTTGGGAATGTTTCTAGCCGTATGAATTTCCGTGCAATAACATCCTCATCCTAATGACTTTTTATGTTGTTACGGGTTCAGCTTATTCGGATTACCTTGTATTTAAGATCCCTGAAGTCTTTAATCCTAAGCTGCACTAGGATATCGAATCCAAAGCTCATGTTCGATTAAAAGCCAGCGGAGGGTTTAAATCGTTGTTTTCACATCTTTAAGTTTATACGAGTATTGACGTCTTTACGCGTACAGTTAACTAGCTCTAGATGAAGAAATTTAAAGAGAAAAAGTCTGCCGCAGCCGGGAATCGAACCTAGGTTTCCCACTTTCCGGGCGGGTGCTCTGTCCTCTAAGTCCATTTCTGTCGTGGTAGATTAGAGGACAGTTCACCTGCCCGGAAATGGGGAAACCCGGGTTCGATTCCCGGTTGCGGCAGACTTCTTCTCTTTCAATTTCTTCATCTAAATTCAAGTATGTGAACCATACGTTTCTCATCGCCTATCTACCTAGCTCCGCATTTGGAAAATTTCCGAATACCATGGGACTTAGCGTTGTTTGTCCCGTTTACACAATAATGAAGTTTGGTAACCCTAGATGAATACGTAGGGTTGCCAAATCCAAATACATCATTGAGCTTACCTCACTTACATACCTACTGACTGAAGTCCACGTAAATGCAGCACAATGAGTTTGCTGTGTGCAACACTGTTCGTAGCATTCAATAAGAAATAGCCAAAGATGACTGACATTAGAATTCACCAGTCACGCCACAGTAACTTTACATAATCACAGCAGTGAGCGAGACTGGGACAAGATTAAAGGAAATAAGCCTTTTCATTTTAGTAAACCATAGTCAGATTAGAAATATTGTATTCATCATAACATAGCGGCAGGAAATAGAGCATCCAAGACTTGCACGGTGATCCATTACGCCACATGAAAAGAACGCGAACAGACAAATATCGCGTTAAAACTCATCAAAAATAAACAGTAACAATAAAACTTAATGGAGATTCGTCTCTTTTTCAAATTTTCTAACCATTCCCTAAAGCGGAAAAAGTACATAGTTTTTACCAATAATACTTCCCTAAAAAAATTCAGTCGTGCTCAGACCTTTTCCCGTTGCTTTCTGTTTGAATGTATGCAACAGCAAACAAACAGGCATGATACTAAGTTTACGCACGTACAACCGAGGACGTTTTCCGGGAAAAGAATTCGAGACCTCATTTTCTCTGCGTAGGCTATGAATCTGACTCGTCTATCGGCTGTGTGAGGATCCTTTTACCCTTCAGAGCTTATCTCTAGCACTCGGACCTCCTTTTAATCAGCTGATAGTACGCGGGAAGGGAGGAAGACTCACGTTTAAGGCCGTGGATTAAGGTCCGGATGTATCCCTCGGAAGGTTTAGAAATAAAGAGGACAGTGGATGCAAGTGGAGGGGTAATGGGATGAAGAGAATCTACTTGAGTGAGGAGAGATACAGAGGGGAGGGAGATAGGGTGGATGCAGGATGCGATGCGCCAGAGTGAGGAGACGAGAATAAAAGGGTTTAAGAGGATCTATTGGGGAGATAGGAGTGATGAGATCCTTTCTGTAAGAAACCAGTGTCATTGATTACACGTAGATTCTCTAGATAACGTATATATCGCTTCCTTTTCATGGGATTAAAGAACACGAGGATTTGTCTGAACTATATCGGATGACTTAGATGATAAGATTAGAATGCTATTTGTGTTTAAGAAATTTGATTATCCTAATTGGCATTTTGCTCGATTTAAATGTCTATCTTATTGCTCTATAACAATCTTTCCTAATTAGCGAAAACATTTCTGTTATTTAACTTCGTTATTAATACTCTTGTTGCTGTCTCGATATTGACCTGTTATGGAACCGTATTATTTGTATTTCACGATGTTATTTTCTTGTTTTTTTATAAAAAATTATTTCTAATAGTTATGCCTATGAAATAATTCTGGTACCAGTGCCATTGCATGGGTACTGGTACCATACCAGTATGTCGGTGTCGGTACCATTTTGTTTGCTTTTCACATCTGAATTAACCCGCCTTCTCCTTAAAGCTGACCATCAGTAAGTTTCGCAGGTTATACACACAACCCTTCTTGTGGGTGTTATCCTGCTGTCGCAGAATTCCATCTCGCAAACTTTTTCATCTGTGGTTTTTTCCTCTTTTAAACTCTAAATGACGAAGGGTTAGGTCTATGAAGAGACATCAGAGTTAGATAAAAGCTCCAAATAGCCGTTGTTTGCGAAGAAAATAACCGTTGGAGAATTCCCACCAGCAGGGGTTGGGGTTCTCCGTGGTCGCGCTAAGCAAGTATTGTTCTCGATACGTATTTCAGTTATTATTTACGTAGTCAGTTATTCTTCTCTCCCGAAGATGGCAACTTAGTTGTCGAAATACGTATCGAGAACAATACTTGCTTAGCGCGACCACGGAGAACCCCAACCCCTGCTGGTGAGAATTCTCCAACGGTTAGTTTCTTCGCAAACAATGGCTATTTGGAGCTTTTATCTAACTCTGATGTCTTACAACAGCCGTGTTCCTTTTCCTTATAGATTCTATGAAGAGACTTTATAGCCTCAATCTTGCCCGAGTAAGTCTCCTTATTATTATTGTATTATAATAATCTGAATCGTGGGGGGAAGGAAACGGTGTTTAACTCGCCGCGTAGGCATGCGCCATAATACTCAAGGATGTGAAAATTGGCGACATGAGTGGGACTCGATCCCAGGTCTCCCGCTTTAAATGTCAGTAATTAATTACCTGACCGGGGAGTGGGAGAGCTGGTTTCGAGTCCCAGTCAGGTCGCTATTTCCAAATCTGTTTATCCTTTTAATAGTTTGACTAAAGTTTCACATGCGGACTTCATACAGAGTATGGCGTTTTAAGTGCTAATATGCATCACTTTATTATTTATATTATTTCAAGATCATGTCTGTATAGTTAATAAAGTGCGTGGCATTAGAGCACGATTTACTTATTCTTTTTACTTTAAATTAATCCCGTAAGGATATCAACGGAAAAATGCCATGAATTACTTATTTTGACGTGCGATCGTGTGGAAGATCCTATGCCAGAAATTACATTTTTGTGAGCGTTAAGACTTGTAAGAATAGCAAAATTTAGAGATAACAATGAAAAGAAAATTGTCGTATCTTTATCTCTATCGGAGATGGTATTGGAGAAATTTCGAGCAAATGTAGAGCTTTTGAAAAAGTAAACGTAAATTCTTCCTGGCAGTGAGTTCATTATTCATCAGAAGAATTAAAACCTCTTATTGCTTTGAACTGATGGAGACGGTACCAGTGTGGTAAACCATCAGGAGTTAATCTGGAAATGGAAATCTCTGTTTACTTTCAGAATCAATTACATTTCGCCTTATATAGGACAATATAGGCTTCGCGCTGGATGTTTTGTGCTGGTCTAAAGAACCTTCTCCGCCATAAATGAGGAGATTTGCGCCGTTATAAGAAGGGGGTCAAAACGAGTATGGTGGAAGAACTTTTGGCAATCTATTGCGGCAAACGCTAATGAAAATGAATATCCCTGTCCAACTCCGTCCAGTAGAAACAAATTATTTAGGTTATTTATTGTTAGCAAAATACTTATTTATTTGGTTATATTGATACCTTATTAATGAAGTTGCAAATATATATTACGTATTTATAGCAATTTTATAATGTTTTATCTTTAAATGCATGCTGATTATGTTTTCTCTTACTTTGCTAAAATGGGATATTCCAATTAAAAGGTAAATGAAATTTTAGTCGATTTTCCTTACTTAAATTCTCTTACACTACACTTCCTGCACTGCATACAATTAAATATGTTTCTATTTCAATTAATAATACCTATATGATAACATTTTTGATAAGTAATGTAATTTGGAAGAACTATAGGCAAAGACCTACAGGAAAACTTTTTAAATACGAAGAATCTCGCAGGTTTCTTTATCTATGACTTTCCTATTATTTTAATGATATTTTCTCTATTGATTTATAATTTAATCTTTAAAAACTATTTTAGAAGTCTTCAGAGCGAACTAAGAAAATAATCTTAAATTTACAGTTGTCTGTGATAAAATATTTAGAGTCAAACTTCGCTGACTTGAACTCAACGAGGAGAGATAAAAAGTAATGCCATTCTACAGCATAATTCACATCTCAGCATTGCTGCAGTGAAAAAGAACGAGGCTAAGGAAAATCTAGAATCCTTTTTTCTCTACGTAGAGGTTTTAGATTGAAGTTCACATCATTATAAAAGACGTTATATCAATTTAACGTAATAAATGATGCTGTCATCGAAAAAATTAACGGGACGTTAATTAGAAACATTCTAGAGATAAAGTAATACTATCGCTTCTATAATGATTTCTTTCGGGTTAATTCCTCAGTTGGCTGTGTGGTAAGCGTCGCATCTGAGAAAATATACGCTCTTGGCTACTTGAATAAATCCTGCAAGACGGTGACTCCCTACGTTTTCTGGATCTAACGGTAATAATTCACACAAGTTTGTTCTTTATCTTTTCGCCCTGGGAACTTATCTGCTTCCCGTAGATTTTCCCCTCAACTCGGATTTATGTCAACCTCACCTTTATGCTTCATCCACTAGACATTCTTCTCGGCGAGGTATTTAAACCTCTGAAATTCTTATCTAAATCGGTTCTCTTTTCTCCGCACAACCGAAGCTCGAAAATTAGATAGAAGAATGAACAACGGTATTAAAAATAAGATAATTTTCAGGAGCACTACACTTCGATCACTTTTAGTTGTGGAAATCTATGATGAATTAAAATGAAAGGAAGATAGGAGTGTATTTTTCCACAGGTTTATTTGCACAGGTCTATGATAAATCTGATTAATTCAATCTGTAGTTTAATTCCATAAACGTGTACTGTCTATACAACATTCAATCCGGAGGCTGTTA
Source organism: Ladona fulva (assembly GCA_000376725.2). NCBI lineage: Eukaryota > Metazoa > Arthropoda > Insecta > Odonata > Libellulidae > Ladona > Ladona fulva. The sequence continues at coordinate 556,876 of KZ308414.1, forward strand.
CACTAGTAGGTTACAAGGTCAACTTACAAAAGCAACACATTCAAGTCACGAAGAAGATACAACTGTAACCAAACCTAGGTCGTAATAAAGTCTTCGATGCAGAATTTGGTGAAATATTCTTCTATCCGGTATGAAAAAATGAAAATCCAAGAGATGAAAAATGCAGCTGTTTGCTAGTCTAAGATAGATGGACCCGCATGAGACGATTTTGATTGTAGATTATCAAATATCCTGTGTTTTATTACTCACTTGCAAAGTATTCATAAATGCAACAATGCTACGTTGACTTAACATTAAGAATTTGCTCGCTCCTGCAAGACATACGTGAAACAGATTCCTACATAATTAGTTGTACCCGGTAACTTCACGACATTTTCTATCTCTCATAGGTTTAATAGACATGATATGACATTTTTTATCTTTCATAGCTCTTACTATCTATTTCAGTAATAGATTATGCTACTTAAATTCACGACCATAATTAAAGTATTTTAAGAAATAATGTTATACATGCTTGCTGAAATCCTAAGCAAATATCTTGGAAGGTAAATGTTAGTCCTTTATGAGATTCTTATTAATGAGACGCGTAAATTTCTCCATATTGCATATTTGATACTGAGTTACTTTTCTTCAGAAAAACTACCACAAGCACCTTTGTTTTTTCTTGAAATGAATCTGAGTTAGTTAATTGCATACGTTTCGCAGGCGCAGTATTAAGCATTTTCCTATTCTTACATTTATTTATAATATTTTAATTTACGTGAGGCTAACAAGGTCCAACCTTATAGTAAATAGAATATATTACTGTAGAGAAGAGCCCTCCTTTTAAAGAAATACTCAGATAGTTGAAAGGAAGCAACGACTTGGAAATGTACTACGCCTTTTAGACTGTCTCCTGAAACTCTTCGCGCTGGGAAATTTCCAACAGCCAGACAGAACAGGCATAACTCCGAGGAAAGCCGCCACCCAACTTCCCTGCATCCCTTCTAACTTCTTCGGCAGTCATTTCCTGAAGAGCCGGCAATCTCTATTCACGACACCGTAAACGAGGCATTCGGAAACCGCAAAATACCACGTGCGACGTTGAGTCCTTCACATCTCCCATAATGAACATTTCCAGGCGACGAAAATGCGTAGGCTTGTTCGGAAGGATGGATTACTTCCTGGGAAAACAGCGAATGGAATCTACGAGGCCGTCGGACTCGCAGGATATCCGACGACAGTGCGATACATGTTCTTATCGCTGCACACACGAGTAAACTTGAGGGCAGCTGATCCCAAACTTCAGCATCGCAATGCTGTATGACGTTTTTAAAAGAAAAAATTTGACTGATAGCATGGTAGCTCCAGTGAGACTCTTTTGGACACAAATCTTATTTAACTACGCCTTTTACAGATTAAGGAAGAATCGTGCCTCAGGATGCAAAAAATTACGATAACTCCTTTATCCTAGAGAATTCAATGCTTTATTTTGGAATCTATAAGCAGAAGGAACACAAAGGCTGTGTTGATAGATTAGAGTTTTGAGAAAAGCTCCACAATCAATAGTTGGAAGTCAAACCAACCGTTTGGGAATTCCAACCAGCTGGGTTTAGGTTTCTCCATGGTAGCGCTTTGCATAGTATTATTCTTAATATATATTTCAGCAACTTTGCCATCATTAGAAGAGAGGATAATTCTCTCTCAAAAAGTTGTCAGTTGCCGAAATATGTATTGAGAATAATACTTTGCAATTGATACTTGACTTGATATGATAATACTTGACCACAGAGAACCCTAGCCAATGCTGTTTGGTTTAATTTGGGATTAAATATAGTTTTGCTTTGAATAACTTGATCGTTTAACTAAAAGTCAATATAAAAATGGTTATGCTCAAAGAACTGGTAGTTAAAATAAAAGATTTTAATTTACATACTGAAGAACAGTTCTTTTGGAATGTGTAAATGTAAGTCTTTGCGTGATGTCACGTTATATTACTTCTTCACTAGAAAGAGTATCTAACTATTGTTACTAACTAAATTCAAATTATTATTCATAAGAGTACAAGGCAGTAAAAGTTAGTATAAATTAAAATTCAAATATTAGGTTAGGTCCCAGGTTCGAGTGCTGGATAGTCGAATTTTTCCGGATAGGAAATTCTTGTTTGAGTTTGTAAATAATAAGAATTATTAAAATAAATGTGATTGGGATCTTCCTGTTTCTGTTTTAGAAGTTATTAATTATTCAAATCCCATTCGAATAACATATTCAGATTTCTGACGCTCATTGTTTTCATTCGACCTAATGAGCACTGAAATATTTAACCAAAAACCTCTTAAAGAAAAATATTTATTTAATATCGATAAATTTTAATGCATGTGAATTGCGTAGGAGTCATAACTATGACTTCAAGTTCTAAAATTTTTAATAAATAAGGCTTTTCACCCTTTGAGGTAATTTTTCTTCATAAAAGTGAAAATGTACTAAGTTTAGTCATTTTTGGATTCGCTATTCTTTAAATAAACGGTTACACTTTCAACTATTATATGATTAGATCATTTTAAAATAGTTTTTTGCTCAAGCTGTGAAATTAGGGCTAATGAATACAGACAGTATTTCGGTCGCCACAGAAATATCCTTCATCTTTCACTGTCGCAACTTCGAAAAAGATCCAGAGAAAAAGAACGAGTAGGAAGAAAATTCATTATCCCAGCCAAATAAACGTGATGTAAGGGAGAATATCATCTGACGTCAGCCACATCTCGAAAACGCTCGATATTTACAGGAATTTTTCTCTTAATAATCCGCAAAGAAAAATCTTGCACGTGTAGCGATCCTTAAAAGCATCTAAAATTCAAAGGAGCTTTAAGAATTCCCCTCTCTCGCTCTGTAAAAATGTTTTATTCCCTCGCTTCGGCACGATTCGAATGCAAAAGATAAAATGGCATTCTTTGGAACTACTTGAGATATGAATGCATTTAGCTCGTGGGAAAAACTCAGAAATTTCTTTCTAAAACAAGCAACTGCGCTAGACATTTCTAGTGCACCTCCTTCGGGAGTAAACATTTTCAATTCGGGAAGAAAACTCGAGGATATTGTAAAACTTGTTTTGAGAGTTTATCCATCAATCCATACTTCGGATTATCTTCAGCGGTCGTAAATTTGGTGAACATTTCCACATTTAAATGAGAGATGGTGAGAAGCTAACTTCAACATTTTATGTAAGAACATTCAGAATAAAGTTTTGTAACTCAACTGCTTTTTTAACGGTTTTTTCCGGTGACAGGTTCTGTGACGGTTAGAACCAAAATATTAAAATTGAATAAAGCAGTAATAGTGTTTAATTTTAATTAACAATTGAAACAAATATAAATTAAAGATTTTACCAATAATAGCTAATGAAAAATTATTATTAATACTATTTCTTATATTCTCTATTATCGTTGCACATCGTAGATATAGAATAGCTTAGTGCTATAATTAATTACTTAAAATTACATTAAATATACAACAAACATTCCTCTACTTTAATTCTTAAATCAAATAAAACTTTTCTCAAGAAAAGATCTAGTGTTTTCCCGGAGTATGTGCTGCTGGAATATTTTTCGGGTTTCCAACCGGGTTAGCTGACCGAATACGACCGACGTCGCTGTGTCTGCAGCCATCTTCAGAGCAAAGTGCACTTCGCCCACTGGTAAAGCACTCGTTTGACGTAATTAAGTTCAATGTGAATATAACCATTACTTCCTGGTAAAAGAACTGGAAACAATGCATATATTATTATACTTTACGAATGACCATGCTCCCCGATGATCGCTAACCTTCACCTGAGTTTCCACAGAAACACTTCATTTTACTAAGGAGTCAAATTCATCACAATGTTTTTTTCTCACGTCAAAGAGTTAGGTTGTAATTACTGGTAATGAATTAGTCTCTGCTGCTATGGATGAGAGATTCACAAAGTTCACTTCAATTTTCATCTAGTTTGCCTTTGTTGTTTAGTTATTACACTGCCTATGAACACTGGATATCACAAGAAAACGCGTTACCGCTTTCAACGGAATCATGCATTTCAACGTAGATTATTCTTGAAATGTCATTAAATTGAGCCGCGCTGTATTACAAAATTTTTCAGACTAGCAGGGGAAAGTAATGGATGCTGCAATATTTCCCCAAAATGAACGAAACAAAAGTTATTAATTGCTAGCTTTTATGGATTGAAAGCTTTCCCTCATTCGATATCCACCATAGCTTTAATCAAGTTTTTGCAATGAAATTAAATCTGAAAAATGAGCTTTTAACAAAAGGCTTTTCCAATTTTACTGGAGTGTATAAAAAAACAGATAGGAAACCTAATCTAAGAAGTGATTTATGAGATAGGGTTAAAAATTGGTGGAGCAATGTGAATAAATAACGAATTTCAGTATTACTGGGCTCTCATATGTGGGACGTTAAGTAAGGAAAGATTTAAGATAAATACGATATTTGCTCAAAAACCAAAGGAATGCAATCGAAGTTCTGCGATTGGAATCATATCCTTTTCATCGTGCTTTTCTTGGTACCTCGATCGGAATGCAATATCTCCTTATTTGCCCAAGAATGCGCTCATTTTCGGAATTCGAGGGTGAATTTAGGGAAACCCTTCTCGCAGTAAATTGCTCTTTGGGATCTCTGCGATATTCAATCTGCGAATAAATTCCTAATATTACGCAGAGAGTAATTTCATTACGCTTTCCACAGTTATATTTCATACAAATTTCACGGTAATGGAAATATTTAGTTTTTCGATTGTCATTATACCACGCACGAATATTTTTCAAGGTTTTATCCTTTAAGCTTAGATGCTTTAGGGCATGAGATTTTAGTTAAATTTAATCAACTCATGCTCTCATTGTTTTATGACTTTATTATTATTAGAGATAAATTGCTACGAACGGGTTGAATAACTGAGTTACAAACTACCTTAAATTTAATTTGATACGTCTTGGAATAAAAAAACTTTCAGCCAAATGAAATTTCATTGGTAAATAGCCTACTGCATCAAAGGAAAAGATTTTAAGATATTTTTACTTGAATACAATTTATTTCTATTTGATTCTCACGAATATAAATAACTTCTATCAAGAATACGATTAAAGATGGGCTCCCGCAGAGCCAAGTGGGCCGTGTGTTTGCCCCTGGTGGAAGCGGTTCAGGGTTTGATTCCCAGTAAGGGTACATAAGAGCTAAATGACCTTAGTTGTCGAAGATTTTTCAGTAGCATTACTACTACTCCAATAAAATATGGCATATTTCAGGATGTAAATAACGGGAAGGAAATCCTACTTAGAAGGGCAAATTACGACATACATAGAAAAGTAAAATTTGCTATGTACTACTTACTTTCTATAAAATATAAGTAAATAAATAATATATTATTTTGAATACATGAAACCCTACCTACTACAATACTAAATTACTACTACTACAGTACTAAATTACTCCTAATTTGATATTGTTTTATTTTTAGTGTTAATCTGGCATATTTGACGCCCATTGAAAGTGTACGTGAAAGAAAATAAAAAAAACAACGAATTCCCCATAAATCAGAAAGACTTGATGCTTTCGAGTATACCACGAAGTAAGGGTTAATTATTTAAAACGGCAATAAAATGATTATGCAGATTAAAATAGGGCAGATTTCTGTAGATCGCGGTTCTGACGGCATTTTCACAATTCATCTCTTCCACTAAAAATGAGACGAAATTTCTCACA